>JAVSBX010508031.1:0-11511 GCA_033119125.1 Desmognathus anicetus
TCTAGGTATGTACCTCCCAAGGGCACCAGGTCAGCGCATAAAACTCCAAAAGGGGTCCTTGCGCTATACAAATGCGAAATAACATAACATAACAACCAGTCTTCACACTGGACAAATCAAGTTTTCACACATTATCTTTGCTAGGAGGGGGAATGCTTGTGTGGACTTAATAGCATGATGCTGCCAGCAATGTATGGCCTGTGGACACAATCCAGGACAACAGGTCTGTAGGCCTTTCAGGATTTTCACAAAGTTTTGAATACGTGTAAATCACTCCCTTCTTCACTTTAACAACCCTGAGTCTTCTATTCCCCAGTTTCACAAAAGCATCAGGAAAAGAGGTCCAAGACCAAAGGCTGCAGAAAAAGGTACATGACAGCTCTTACTTTTAGCACTGATAAATTTAGTACCATACTTTGGTGCATTTATTCCAGTCTTTCAGCTTACACTGATCATCCATGCAATGAAGTGCACAACTTGTTTCTCCAGAGGGAGGAAATAACTGGTTTCACAGCTAATAAGAGTTTGCCTCAGTGTGAGATATTGATCCCACCTTTTACTAGAGCACCAAAAAAAACCTGAATCAATACTCTACCAGGTTCAAATGGAAGTAAGACCCTTTTCAAATCCGTCAGAACTGTAATGGTGTCAGCCCAAAGTGTGTTTAATGATGTATATGATCATCATGTGTTAAAATGGCCCTCACCGGTTACATTTTCTCAGGCAACAGTCAGGCACTCCAACATACTGCTAGGATAGTTTAGAAGTGGAAGAGAACCAGCATTAAACTGGCTTATATCGTCTTTTATGATGATATATATAGGAATGTTTAATCAGCTATCCAAATTCTCAGACATGATCCATCAGAAATTTTGTTTGATATCTGTGTTGCATGCTGTTTGACAAGCTTGGGATTTTTTCCTCATATGAGATGCTGAAGAACGAAGGTATTAAACGCTTAGAACAGATTGTCACACGGCGTTAGTTGAATTCCGGCTCAGCTATACTTCATGCATTCTTTCTGTTTGGTCTACACTGAACTCCTCAGACATTTCAAAAGACTTTTCTTACTATATACATCGGCAATCATTGGGAAAACACCCTACCTCCATTAAGCAAAACTACAACCCAACGGCACATGACTTGTGGGGGGGCAGCAGGGGTGTGGAGGGAAGCTCGATGGGTGTTTGGTTGCTGCGTTTAAACATAAAATGGATAATGGAATAGTTTTTAAAAGCATCGTTAAGCCATGTTTGTTGCAACGCTCAATCAAATAAACCCTCATACACTGAATGGTGCAGTAGTATATTGTTTTGCAGTCTTATTTTCATTATGGGTGATTGACACGAACCTGCTCATTGTGGAGCAAGTATTTTTCCAGAGCTTGTTTTATGATATCAGTCAAAATGCTTGAGCATATTGGGTGACATCTGTTAGCCACAACCAACCCACCAACCACATGTAAGTGAGAGTGCTGATGTGGCAACCCTCGTCTTCTTATTTTAGGTGAGCACACCCAAATTAATTTGTAGCTAGTTCAAGTAATCCTTCTTTGATACACAGATGCATGGTGCTAGCAACATGAGATTAAGGGTGGGTCCAAAACTTTGAATTTAACTACGTGGGGATATGGGACTATGCCTTGTGAGACTTACCCATGAATAAGTAATAAACGTGATTGCTCAATAAAGGAGAGTCAGGAAAGTAAATACCACCAACTTAACCCTAGATAAGGGTAGGCAAAAATTTGAGCCAATATATTTTATTGTATAAAATAATATAACTTTTTCAGAGCTGAAAGAGGCACTAGCAGGCTGAATTACAAACGGCCACTTGATCCAAGGACTTCATCGGCCGCATTCATTATCTGGGGTTAACCTCCTGACACAGCTTCTGTCTGGGTCTCTAGTGTGTGGGGAGAGAGATCAGCCTGTTGGTGGCATCAACTGATATCAGCTGTGCATGCCAATGAGCGCTGAGAGCAGGAGCAGCTGTGGTCTTGCCGATGAATCTGGTCAGGCACTCATTGCAGGCATGAAAATGCCATTTTCATGACCACCTCAATTCTATATGAAAGGGTAAATGGGCAGGGACACAATCGCCTTCCCCAACTCTTCCAATTTCTCCACTAGGCAGCTCACCAAGTTGCCACTGAGCCATGTATTAACACAATGAATGTGGGGAAATCAACCAATGAAGACGGAACAGGCTTAGGACGCATTTTTGGGGCATATCTATCTTCTCATCTGTCTCGACATAAGTGACCTGCAATGCTTGTCCATCCTGTGTCAGTTGGTAAATCATCCTTCCCATCACATCTCACCTCATCAACTCTCTCTTTGGAGCATGCCCTTTTTTTTTACTGCTCTGGCAAAACCTTTTTTTGTGCACCACCTCAGAATCTCCGCCTGGCACCTCTGTGTCTCTTGTTAAGCAGCAACGTCTCTAACGCTAAAGATCCTTGATGTGTTGAGCCAAATGTTTTTAAATCTCTCATTTCCTTTTGACTGCAGATCTTGAAGTGCCCGTTTGTGTTTTTTTATGAATGAACAGACACAGGCTGTGACTTCCCAGGAGCCTTTGTTAACAATGAGCTGACATTTCTCAATGAAAGAGTATCAATTATCTCTTTTTTAATAACCAAAGACGATGGAGAAGGGCTTCGTCAGAGAGACAAGCCATCAATAAGACTATTTACTGGCACCACCGTCAGTAATATGGGCAATGTAAATGGTACTGTAGATGATGTGAGGCTCTCCTCCTTTGACAGTGGCAGACAGACAGGAACAAAGTATAGAACTTAGTGTATGGTTAAGTATTTTTCCAATTATTGTTGGTGTACACTTATGACTGTGGATGACCCATAGGGAGGCCCTAGTCATTCAAGGAAGACTACAATTTATGAGTGGTTGATAGATTTGTGGATTAGTGGACAAGTTCGGACAGGTGTTTTTTGTCTGTGAAGTTCTTTGGGGGGGTCGGGGTGGAGGGGCAGAGTTGCACCAGTCTTAGCAGGGATTTCATGCACTTCTGCACAATGCAAAGGTTCCTTGCTGAGACTAAGGTTTGCCCCTTCAAATGAGCCCAGTATGATGTATATCTTTTCATCTGGTCAAAATTTGCAAAAAAACATTCATTAGTACTATGGGAAAATTAAGAGAAAACAATGAGGCGGAAAGAGGATGAGAGGGAAAATTCACGAGAGAGAGAGAAGAGCGAGAAGAGGCAAAACAGTATATTCCATAACGTGCAAAAGTAGTCATAGTTTTGTTTTTAATTGTTTGACACACACACCAAAACGAACTATTGCAATCACTAAACCTGTGTAGTAGGGGCTGTATGTACTTTGATTATCAAAATACCCTTTCACAACTACCTGATGAAAAAATATGCCAAATTATTTAACTTGTGGGAAAACACACTAGGACTCACTGAATTACTTTTTATCAACATGGAGAACTAGTTACGCACCTTCGAGTAACGTTTCCGATGGAAAAAAAGGGGGTTCCCAGAATCATCTTCATGAACAACGTAATCACGCTGGTCCCATCAGAGCTGAAAACTTCTCAGAGCTCCCTTTTCCGGGGTCCGATGCTGGTGCATGATGTCAACGCCAGATGTCGATAGGCTGCAGCCAACATCAGGTGCCGGCCGATGGTGCCCTCATCCCTCTTCTATTTAGGCACCAGCAGGAACCCCCTACATCAGTTCCTCACACACCTCGCCAGACGCAGGGAAGAAACTAACAAACTATGGTCACCCGGCCGGTCAGATAGCACTACAAGTAGAGTACACGGTCTGACATCTGTGCAAGCCTGCAGTTGCAGGTATGAATCCCGACAGGGACAACTCAGCCCTTTATCCTTCCGAGGTCGATAAATTGAGTACCATGACACACACTGTGGGGTAATTATGTCACCATTATTATCAGCGTTCTGACGCCTACGGGCTGGTAGCGCTATATAAGCACCGACCTTTACCATAACATTTAGGAAACAAATAAAATCTATATACAACAGTGGTGTTTATATTGCCAAATTATGGAAGGTGACAATTTGGAAGTGGAGGCTGGGACGGATGATGAAGATTCTGGGAACCCCCTACTATCCATCAGAACCAACGTTACCCGAAGGTACGTAACTAGTTCTTCTAATGGATAGTAGGTTCCCAGAATTCTCATCATAAACCTTTCCCAAAGCAGTGTTTTGTTGCTGCGGTGCAATTGTCAGCTTCTGAAAGTAATGTATATACAAGATATTACACCATGACTGTATAATAAAAAAACTGAAGAGTCAATGTGTCCAGGAATGGGATACTGAGTTGTGCAGCACAGAGCTGCCAAATAAGGCATCACCCCTTGCAGCCGTATCCAAGTTGAAATGATCTGCAAAAGTTAAAACCGATGACCAGGTAGGAGCCTGACAGATTTCTTCAAGTGGAACACCACCAAGGAAGGCAGTGGTGGCTGATGCACCTCGGGTAGAGTGTGCCCTAATCACCGTGGGAGGACTCATTAAAATTTCATAGCATTTTCTGATGAAACAAAAAACCACCCACCTGGACAAGGTCTGTTTGGAAACTGACTTCTTTCCTTTTGCACTTGTAGCCTACAAAGAGTTGGCGGCCATACCTGTGCTCTGAAGTGTGTGCAAGGTAGTATAGAAGCACTCTTCTGTGACAAAGACGGTGAAGTCTCTTCTCCTCACGCCTAGGGTGGGGACGAGGATGGAACACAGGCAGAACAATATATTGTGACACATGAAAAGGGGACACAACTTTGGGAAGAGATGAAGGTTTGGTTATCCAGAATTGTCAATTTTTGTGTAAGGTTCGTCAGCCGACAGGGCCTGAAGCTCACCAATAAGGCGAACAGAAGTAATGGCTACAAAAAAAATGGTTTTACATGACAGGAACTGCAAATCAATGGAATGCATGGGTCCAAAGAGAGCATTATGTAACAAAGCAAAAACTAAACTTAAATCCCAGGGCTCAAACGAAAGGGGCCTGGGAGGAAACATATTTACAAGTCCTTTTAAGAACTGTTTTAGCAGTCCAATCTCAAACAAAGATCCCTCATCGGGAGAGCGGGTGAAAATGGAGATGGTAGCCACATAACCATGAACCGTAGTGGTGTACAGCCCTGAATCCGCAATATGACGAAGAAAACTCAGGAATGAAATGACAGGATAGTTGAACGGATCTTTGTCAGAAGTAGTACACCAGTCACAAAACTGTTGTCAGCGAGATTTGCAGATGGCTCTCGTCAATGGTCTGCGAGCAGCCATAACGACTTCCAGGACATCATCAGTCAGTTCCCAGCTGCTATATCTCACCCCTTCAGGAGCCAAGCGTGCAGCTTGAAGCTGCCTGAGTCTGGATGAAGCACCTGACCCCCGCTGCGAATGCAGGTCTGCCCGATGGGACAGTTTGATCAGGGTTGCCACACTGAGTTCCACCAGTTCTGGGTATCTGACTCGCCAAAGCCAGTTTAGTGCGATCAGAATAATCTTGCACCTGTACATCTTGAGGCATGCCACCACCTCCCTGAGGAGGGGTAGAGAGGGAAGCGCGTACACAACTTTGGAATGCCAGGGTATTGTGAACTCCACTCCGAGTGCACCTTTTAGAGGGTACACTCTGGCGCAGAACAGAAGACACTTTCTGTTGTCCACAGTTGCGAACAGATCGACTTGCGGAGTGCCCAAGGCACGGACGATGGATTAGAGAACCTCCTGATAGAGCTCCCACTTGTGGAAGACCGAGGAGAGGAGACTCAGCGTTTCTACCTGTAGGTTCTCCTTCTCGGCCAGATGAGCAGCCTGGAGATGAATGTCGTACAGGATGGCCCACTCCCAGAGAAGGAGTGCATCCCAGCAAAAGCCGAAGGACCCCACTCCTCTTTTGTTTAGGTAAATGACTAGGGTGTTGTCCGTGAGAACCAGTACTGATCTACCACGCAGAGATGGGAGTAAGGAACAAAAGGCCAGTCTGATTGCCCTCAGTTCCAACAAACTGATGTGCTGAGAGGATTCTTCTGGACTCCACAGAGCATTGTCACTACAGTTAGCTGAGGATGAGGCAGCTGAAAGGGCTCGCCTCTCTGAAGCATCTCTACATCCGCCCACCAGCGCAATTGCCGTGCTAGGTGGGTTGTCACAGTTAACTTTTGGTAAGAATCCCCAGTGTGTTGGTTCCACTGGAAAGCCAAGGCCCACTGAAGGGTCCTCATGTGGGGAACCAGGCGAATGCAAGAGGCCATCAACCCAAGCATCCTCTGGAATTTTAGTGCTAGGACTTGGGAACCCTCCACAAGGATCTGCAACATCAGCTGAATGGACAGAATCCTCTCTGGAGGTGGAAAAGCATTCTGCAGAGAAGTATCCAGAATAGCTCCTATGTACCGAATTAGTTGTCAGCACAAAGTGCAATTTCTCCCAATTTAGGGGAAAACCGAGAGAAAATAGCAGTGTGCATACTTGAGACAGATGTTGTCTGAGCCGATCTTCTGACAAAGACTTGATGAGCCAGTTGTCGAGGTAAGTGAATACATGGATGCCCTCTTTCCAAAGATGGCCTGCCACCACCGCCAGGACCTTCGTGAAAACACAAGGGGCTGAGGTGGGCCTTGTGGATGGGGATGTGGAAGTACGCATCCTTCAAGTACAATGACACCATCCAGTCTCCCTGGGACAGAGCCAACAAGACCTGGGCGAGGGTACACATCTTGAATTTGTCCTTCCTTCAGTCTCCTCAAGTTCAAGATTGAACGGAGGCTTCCTTCTTGGGAACCCAGAAGTAACGGGAGTACCACCCGTGGCCTCCTTGGGTGATGGGAACCCGTTGATCAGCTCCCTTCTGTAGCAAGGAGAGCACCCCCTGCTTCAGGGCAGGCATGTGGTCCCTCTGCATCTTCATGGGGACTGAAGGAGAAGTGTGAGGCCTGATCCGAAACGTAAGGCAGTGCCCCAACCAAATGATTTGGAGGACCCAACGGTCGGAAGTAATCTCCTACCATCTCTTCACAAACCACAACAGTTGATCCTGCACTGGGGTGGGATGTAAGGCAGGCAGAAGGTCAGGAAGGCGACTGTGGGGCAGGGGTAACCTCCTTTGAACCCGTCTGCCTCTGACCTTTACCACAGCCTCTTGAGGGCAGCGGAACCTGCTTTTGGAACTGCTGCTTCTTTGCAACCGGAGATTATATAGCCCAAAACCACTTCCTCTGAAAGGAGACCGGCTTGAAAGCAGGTTCGGGATGCCCCAAATTCAGTGCTGTCTTGTGAGTGGTACTAAACTGCTCCAGGGCCTCGTCTGCCTTGGCACCAAAGAGGTGTTCACCGTCATACGGCATGTCCAGAAGTTTGGACTGTACGCATCCATGCATGTCTGTGCATGGATACCGAAGTGGTCATGGACCGACTTACCGAGTCAGCAGCATCCAGGCCACAAAGCAAACTCTGTTTTGCAGTCTCTAAGCCCTCGGCAACCAGATGGGATGCCGCCTCTTGAAACTGCTCAAGAAGGTGCGCCACAAGATTCTGGAGATCATTGAATATACAATGAGTATAGCGAGCAAAAGTAGAGCTCGCATTCAAGGACTGCAACCCCAAACTACACAAAGCAAAAGACTTCTTCGCATGGGTCTTGAGGAGCTTGGAGTCTCTGTCCGGTGGAAGAACAGGGAATGTGGTCACATTCAACTGTACTGTCTCAGCCTGAACCACTAGGTTATCCAGCGAAGGATGGGCATGAACAAACCCCAGGTTCCCAGCAGTATTTCTGGGAACCTTTGGGGTCAACCAGGGAAATACTGCTGGGGTGCTCCCAGAGCCCAAGGATGGGCTCTGGGAGCACATCCCAGAGCCGGTTTAAAAGACAAAGCTGGTTTAAAAGACAAAGTCGTGGCTGCCCTAGTCTCAGGCGCGTCCAAGATCTCAGTTAGGACAGGAGTCGACCTCTCTGGGGCAGGGACCTGGATCCCCAGAGTATCAGTGGCCTGCTTAAGCACATGCCAGTAACCAGTACCCTGTTGAGGGTAGAAGCCAGGATCTGGTTCAGCCAGGTCACTGTCGGGCGATGTGTCAAGGCCACTGTCATAGACCAACCAGTTGTGGAAAGCCTAAACTTTCTGAACTTTGCGAATTGGTGCCAAATCAGGCTCTCCCTCTCCCTTCCTACTTGTGTCCTCCAAGATATCCCTGGTCCTGGAAGCAGCAGATAAAACCCTAGCAGAACCTGACCCCGAGGGGCGCAAGGAACTGAAGGGCAAGGGACCTAAAGTGGACCCCTCCCCGGCCTTGCAGGGGTGTACCCCGGGACAGTGTCCGCAAAGGTAACCCCCGTAGACACCTGAGAGGACATCCTGGTCACAGTCGACCCGGCGGGCACTAACCTGGTGTCAACCACCCTCAACCCCAAATCAGGACCTAGGGTACCTGAGCTGACCGGAGACCGAAATTGGCGGCGCCAAAGAACGATACCGGCCTCGCAAGATCCGACGCCATAGTGGTCGTTGCAGCCCATGGTATCAATGAGGGAGGAAGGCGCAACAGGAGATCTTGCAGCTGCCTACCCCATTCCCATACAGAAGATGCAGTGGCGCCTGGGAAGGATCAACCCAAGGTGGGGGGTCAAGTCTTCGACCCCCAAGGAGGAGATTATCTCGGGCGGGGTTGATCCTCGTCACTTACAGGCATCGGGTGCGACGTTGCGGGGATCGAGAGCGGGGTCACCCGGAGGTAGAGGTGGAGACCTAAGCCCCAGAATGCTGAGGCTCCCGGGTCTTCAAGTGAGAAGGGGAGGAGGTAGAGCTTGAGTGGTCCCCTGACGTCTGGTGGCGCTGCCTCAACGACCCTGCGGGGCCCACCAAGGAGAGCCCCAAGGTGAATGCTGAGGCAACGGTTGGGAGCCGGCACTTTATCTGACGTCCTTGCGGCACTCCTCTGTCCCGGGGACCGACCTCGCAACACCGCAAGATCGAGGGATTACCTTTCTCATGGGGTTAGTTTGGCGTGGTGCTCTCAAAGGGTCTTGGGGTTCATGGCCTGACAAGACTTGCAGTCATCGATCTGATGGTCGACTCCCAAGCACCACAGACTGACGATGTGGGTCAGTGACAGACATCGTCCTGTGGCACTTGCGACACTGCTTGAAGTTGTGGGCCGGGGATGACATTTTCCACGATGAAAACAAGGCTCAAAAACGCACAATAAATTTTTCTCATGAGGAGAAGGATTTCCTAAGCTCTCTAGCGTCCTGGAACACGGAAGAAAAAGGAAGTGACAGAGTGTTACTGCTGGTGCCGATTTAGAAGAGGGATGAGGGCACCATCAGCCGAAGCCTATCGACATCCAGCGTCGACGTTGTGCACCATCATTGCACCTGGAAGAGGGGGCTCTGAAAAGTTTTCAGCTCGCCGATGGAACCAGCGTGATGACGTGGCTCATGATGAGGATTCTGGGAACCCACTATCCATTTAAATATAATTTACACAAATTATATTATAAAGACACAAATTATTTCAACAAACAAATGTTAATACACCAGTGCGTGGACAAACAGAAAATCCAGAATATATGTTACAGTGGATAATCATAAGAAATAATATTTTCCTCAATGTAGGCACAAGTCATGGTAAGTACTGCAGCTAATAAAGTACTTTGTTAGAGTGAAATACCTGCCACCCTCCATTTAGAATTCCTGATCTTTCAACTTTTAAACAAGCTTCAAAAGCCCCTGAAAAATGTGTTTTCATACAATAAACTATGTTTAAATGTTTTATTTACATTAAATATTAAAGAAAACAGTGAGTCTGTTCTCCGGTAAAACGTTCATGCAATTGTAAAAAAATCTAGTGCTGTAAACTCACCATCACAAAGAATAGAGATGTAGTTGGCCAGGATATCAGATACATGATGTATCATGTGTTTGTCTAAAAGCAATCCAAGAATAATCCAATATTCTACAGCAGATCCCAGAATTCCATTAAGAAGATAGGATATTTCATGCTTCAAAGCCTAAAGCAACACAAGGAAAGAAATGTAAACTAAAGGCAGCCTTACTGTGTAAGAACATTCACTTTCTTTGAGGACTTACTATAACTATTCAGAAAGAAGAACAACAATAGTTTTCTACATAAAAGAAAAAGGCTACTAGGTGATCAGGAACCATGCAGAGTCTGAGGTAGGTAACTACATTACTTAGTTCCTTCACATAGATGAACACTTTAAACACAAGAATGTGCCGAACAAATGAGGACAAGCAAATAAACCAATTAGGTAGAGGTTCTGAAAACATGCTTCAACAAACAAGCTTGAGTCCAAGCTTTAGTATAAGAACATTAACACTTACTGACGTGCAAGTATAAGACCAGGATTAAGCTCTACCCATCTTCAAAAGGGGTACTTCATAGAAAATGAATGGCAATAAGGAACCCATATAATGAACCGTTATGGGATAAATTTACTTTACTAGTCAGTCACAAACAAGCTTATAAGTGCATGCACCAGCGGCCTGGCTTATGCTGTCCCCAACAATGACCTTCCCTATGCTGTACAGCCTCGGTAGTGTCATAGTATCTTGCAAACAGATCTGAACATTCTGTACTAAGATGGGTGGTCTGTGTAGTAGGCTACATGGAGCAAGTGCGCGGAGGATTGACTGGGACAAAAGCCACATTAAAGAAATTACATGCATTTTCACATTCCTTCTGGTATGGCAGTCAAACCTGTCAGACAGGGAAGCACATTCTCAACAAAAACTGCCACTTTGCAAGTGATGAAACAAAGTGGTGAAGGTTGACGATGGTCATGAGACAGGTTGCGTGTCACCACTATGGGAAATGGGGTTGCAGATGCGCTGTCGAGATGCGAGATACGGTCATGTGTGGTCGTGGTGAAGTTTGGCTCTGGTTTAGCACAACTCTACACGCATGGTAAGTTCACTGGCTTCAAGAAGCAAAAAATCATTCAGAACTACCATTTTTGTATGCAACAATGTTGCTGCACACAGCACAGTTCTTTGCAGCACAATGGCCATGGATGCTGACACCTTGCTGCACACGCCAAGGTTGTTTCACCTACTAATGCCGTTTTGTTGGCCTCACCACAATTGTTCCTGCCATCAGGAGGGTTATTCCTCTCACTACCACTATGATTGTTAAGACCTTGGCCCTCAGAGTAAATGCAACATGTTGCCTTTACTACAACATGTGCTGTCCCTGCAACATGTTACTGTCCCTGTGCTGCAGTTGCAGCACAGGGACGGGTTATTTGCAACACTACAAAAACTGTCTACAATCACTGGTAGAGATTGGCGAAATCTTTCGCTGAAAACCGAAAGGTAGAATTTCACCTGCCTCTTTCGCTTCGCCAGCCCCCCGAGAAAGTTGTGCCTTTCGCCGGGGGCTGCCGAAGCGAAAGAAGCCTGGGACATTTGTCCCACCTCCCGAGTTTTTTTTTTCCCTCCCCCTGGTTAAGGGGAAGGAAATGCTGCATGGTGCCTGACAGTCAG
>JAVSBX010509135.1:0-11510 GCA_033119125.1 Desmognathus anicetus
CGCCAGAACAAGCGGCCGAGCGCAGCGGCCCTGCGGCACACGGAGGCATACAGAGGCAAGGTTAGCAGTCTTGGGAGCAGTCTTGGGAGTCTTCCCGGATTACCATCACCCAGTGAGTGCGTCGTATCCTGCTCACGCACTCACAGCTGCTACAGCCCCAGGTCTCCCATCTGCGTGACTATTTGCAATCATTTTTTTTTCACTTCCTACGGAGCTTTACCAGCGTGAGTGCTCACCTGCTTCTGAGGAGGGGGAGGAGACGCTGACGTCACCTGCTTCAAAAGCCCAGCGCCAGAACAAGCGGCCGAGCGCAGCGGCCCTGCGGCACACGGAGGCATACAGAGGCAAGGTTAGCAGTCTTGGGAGTCTTGGGGAGTCAGGGAGCGTGGGAGTGAACACAAGACTGTGAGGCCTCATTGTTTCCTTATTGCCTCTCTCTGCCATAAGCAACTTTTGGCAGGTACTGTTTTGTGCTTCGGACATTTAGAAACATTAGGCTTTATATTAAGATCGGTCAAGCGCGGCAGTGAAGTGCGGTCCCGAAGTGCATTGTCTGACGCTGCCAGACGCGGAAGACGTTGAGGTGAGCATTATTTTCTACTCCTCGCACACAGTGATCTTTCTATTCTGATTATAACTTTATAATCGATTGTTTCATCACTCTTTTACAATAACTGACACTCACCGTAAACAATGCCTATCTCAAAGAAAAAAGCTGCAGCTGCTAAAACAATTTTACTACATACTGCTGGAACTTCCACACCCAAACAAACACCGTTGGATAAGTTTGTAAAATCTAAAAATTCTGAGGCCACTGATCAACTCACTACACCGAAAAAACCTGCTAATCTACAGCAAATTGAAGTTACTGTCCACAACTCTTCAGTTCACGATCAAAACCCTAAAGTGGACACTTTATCAGCGGCACAAAATGCCTCTTTTTTTCCTAACTCGGTAAACCTCTCTGTGAGCCTTACCGACGATATTATAGCAGTAATTGATATACTGGACTCAGATAAGGAAAGGTCATTAAATGATTTGCCATCCAATACACCTAATGACTTTTTGCAACCAGCTGTGACTATTGCGACTCAAGAACCATTAATTATACCTAATGACGACTTGAACGAACCTATTGTCACTGTGGCCCTTCCAGCATTATCAATCATGACTAATGAAACCGCCGATCAGTATGAACAGGCAACTCCCTCAAACACAGAAACATCTGGTGTAATTTCCCCACAACAAGATTGGGGGACATATCTCAAAGTAATAGAAAAGATGTCGGACGCTTTAAACGTCATGACAACTCTACTAGAAGCACAAAAGGCGACAACTGATTCATTACAGGGTAAAATCAGCGACCTTCAAGTGAACTCTAATAAAAACCAGGCACTAGTTCGCCAAACAGTAACAAACATTGGTAAAACACAGGAAGAAATCCTGTCGAAAGTGGAAAATGTTTTAAAAAATCAAAAAGCTGACCACGCAATTTTGCTTAGTCAACCAAAGGATGTTACTAAGATCTTTACCAAAGTTGCCTCAATTGAAAATAAACTTACCTCCCTTATCGCAAAACAATCGACAAATGATTTAGTGTTAACAACCCACTCCATTCCTCAAACTAACTTACAAAAAACTACACAAATGGTACTTAATCCGGAAGCCAAACCATTTCCGATACCTCAGAAAGAAAACTTAACGGTTAAAAAACTACTACCGAAACCTAACCTAAATCATTCCTTAACTCAATGCCATACTGTTTTAGCTTTTACGCCGATTTTCTTCAAAGAAGATGGTTTTGAACACAAATCATTCAACCTCAATGCCTTTCTTACCTTATGCAACTTGAACCCAGTATTAAGAAACATAAACAAAACTGACATCAAACACTTCAAGTACATCAACACTAGTAAAGAAGAAACAACCACAAAGATTGCCTTTAATTCATCAACGACCAGAAACCTTGTATGGTCCCAGGTGGAGTTTTTTCTGAGTAAAGGCATTGACATTTCGAAAGTGTTCCTTAAACCCTTTGGAACAGACAGCAAGCAGGACTCAAATCACACTACTCGCCTCCAGAACACGAGCACTAAACAAAAGAGAAAACAAACTGAGAATGATTTTCAAGAATCTTCTATGCTAGCTTCAAAACGTCAAAGGAAAACTAGAAAGCCCGAACCATCCTTCTTTGAAGAAGAGCTGATTATGGATAACAATTTGTCAATAGAAGAAGACAATTTGATGGAATCCACCTCCATTGATGATCCACTACTGTACTCGGTATCGCTTTAACCACGAGGAACTCAAAGACATCATGTACAGGAATTTCATGGAACTGCGCCGGACTACAAAGAGCGCTAAACCCCTAACTTGGCCCTCTCTGCAGCATTATGATTTTATTCTTTTACAGGAAACTTGGGCAGACCAGATGGGGATATGTGATGGGTTCCAATGTTTCTTTCAAAAAGCTACCCCTTCCACAATGGGCCATAAAGCGGGAGGAGTCATGACGCTGATTAATATACTTACTGGATGGCAAGTAACCCAGGCATGGGCAGATATACCGGGAGTATTATGTTTGCGAATTTTATATTTTTCTCAATTGATGCCGAAATATTTTATTCTTATAAATTCATATTTACGTCCAAAACTGTTAATGTGTAATGGTGGAAAACAGTTGTTTACAGTTCTAAAAAATCTATTAGATGATTTGAAATACCAATTTCCCGAGGATTTATTTCTCTGGGCCGGTGATTTCAACTTAGCTTTATTAAACCCTCTTTTATTTCAATCATTTCAACTTGATCTTTCACTTCCTTTTGAATGGTCTTTTCCCTCAACATACACCCCACCGAAACCTACACAGCAAGCCAGACAAATGCGTGATCTTCTGATTAGTAATAATTTTATTTTACTAAACGCTCGCATTCCAGGCATGACCACTACTGATCACACTTTTAAGAGAGGTAGCTGTAAATCCCAAATAGACTTCATAGTGGCGTCCCACGACTTTGCAGTATGCTGTACATCTTTAGCACTTTCGTGGAATGGGGGAGGCGACCATGCCCAATTAATTCTTAATTTCGATCTACATAGTGATAAAGATGATAATTACCCCGTTACACAACCTGGCGCGTATTACCAGAAAACAGCAATCAATTGGGATTATTGCAACCCAGAAACAATAACAGAGATCTTAATCTCTATCGAAGCTGATCTTTCCCCCTCTCCCTATTTCACCCTATTTGATGAGTTAAAAACTCTAACAACTATGTTCTCAGCTGCTATTACTAAAACATGTTTAAGGAAATCTATGGTAGCTTCAGAGCTGAGTGTCCATTGGTATGACAAAGAATGTCGATCAAGTAGAGAGGCCCTTTGGTCTTTTTACAGGAATACTCACCCCCAATTAGAGAATGAACAAAAAATTCTTAAAAATATGGCAGCAAAACATAGACATCTTTTATATTTTAAAAAACTCCATTTTAAAATGACTCAAGGAACTTATGTTCAAAGTTGCATAAATAACTACGATGTGCGCAGCTTTTGGAAGAAAATTAATAATTTAGCCTTCCCAGTGAAGAAAATAGCAGCCTCTATACCCGTGAAAACATGGGAGTCCTATATCGACCAATTATATAACAACAGAGAATCAACCGAAATATCTTGTCGTTGGCCTGAGGATGTGAAACCTGTTATTTCAACCCAAGATTCCAATATTTTACAGGCCCTTGAAACGTTAAACCCTTCAAGAGCCTGCGGTCCGGACGGAGTTCCCCCGATCTTTATAAGTAAGGCCCCTGACATTTGGCTTCCTTTTTTGGCTCCCTCGATTAAATATGCAAGAATTCACTATAGGATCCCGGAATCATGGAGAGGATCTCTCCTTTTCCCAGTTTTTAAAAAAGGGAAGGTATCTAATCCTTCAAACTATAGGCTCCTAGCGCTTATTGATGCACAAAGCAAAATATTGGCAAAAATTTTACTGGTGGAACTACAAGAATGGTGCATGACGAACAACATAATCCCTTTGTCCCAAATAGGCTTTAAAAAAGACGCCTCTGCGAATGATCATTGTCTTACCTTAAGTTTGTTAATTAATAAATATGTCAACATTAAAAAATATCCTTTATACACTATCTTTGTTGACTTTGTTAAAGCTTTCGACATGATCCCCAGAGAACGTTTGTGGCAAAAAATGCTTAAAATGAATTGCCCTTATGGTCTGACAAAGATGATAGCCACCTTATACACTGAAACATGGGTTCAGATAAGATGGGGACAAAATGACCAACTGTCCAGGAAAATTCCTACAACGAAAGGACTAAAACAAGGATGCGTCCTGGCCCCTTTATTATTTAATATTTTTATTTCTGATTTACCTGCAGCCTTGTTAAACCCGATATCGATCCCCCCAAAAATGGGTTCTCATAACCTGCAATTACTGACTTATGCTGACGACACCCTTCTATTAGATCTGACCCCACCCGGCCTTCAGGCCGCTCTTGATAATCTTAAAACGTACTGTAAGATGAACTCAATTGCCATTAATTGTGAGAAAACCAAAGCTTTGGTATTTGGCAAAACAAGAGCAAAATGTAAATGGCACATCGACCAAAATATCATTGAAAAAGTCTCTTCATTTACATACCTAGGCATCTGTTTTAACGATAAAGGAAACTGGTCCTCACATCTTGAGATGACTCGTATCAAAGGTATAGTGATAGCCAAAGCGCTTCAGCGTTTAAGAAACTCCCTAATTATTAATGGGATAAAACCATTTATTAACATTTATAAGCAAAAATGGGTACCGGCTGTTCTTTATGGAATAGAAATCTGGGGGATGAAAATGAGACCCGATTGGCTGAATATTTGGGAAGCGACTTGCTGGAGATATATTTTATCTCTTCCCTCTGCCACCCCAATCCAAGCGATTCGTTTAGAATTAGAGCTGGAAAGTTTGCAAATGAGGGCTGATTTTAGAGCCCTCACTTACTTTTCAAAAATCATAACGTCTACCACCCCATCTTTGTTAAATGCTTGCATTCGGGAAGCAATATTGGA
Source organism: Desmognathus anicetus (assembly GCA_033119125.1). Classification (NCBI taxonomy): domain Eukaryota; kingdom Metazoa; phylum Chordata; class Amphibia; order Caudata; family Plethodontidae; genus Desmognathus; species Desmognathus anicetus. The sequence goes on from JAVSBX010509135.1 coordinate 5,068, forward strand.
CCAGAAAAACTTCACTTATTTACAACATATTAACTCAATATTGGTTAGATATAGTTTGATTGGAGACACATCTCAAGATATTACCACTGACTTAACTATTTTTAAACAAAAAATGAAAGTGGAAGACTTTTCTTTCTCGTTTAAGCATTGTCAAACTTTATCAACACTTCAGCATTACTTATTGTTTAAAACGAAGAAAACCCGAGAAAATTACTTACTGTTCAGTGATTCACATGTGTTGATTAAAACCTTCATGCTCTTACGTTTTAATATGTTACCTGTCAACTTCTACAAACTAGCGTGGAGTAATATTCCTAAGGAAGAGCGTTTTTGTTCTGACTGTGTAACAATTATTGATGACCTCCATCACTTTATATGTAATTGTCCAAAATTAGCACAACTGAGATCGAAATGGCTTCTTCCAGTTTATGAAAACCATCCGGACATGTTAGTAGCCATTTGTACGGAAAGTGAAATCCAAAAGATTGCGCGCACTGTGATTTTTATTAGACTCTCTTTTAAACTTCGGAATGTTATTTTTATGGTATAAAATGCCAGAATGCTGAAAATGCCTATATTTGCTTTGGATGTAAATTTTGTTCTTTTAAATAAAGTCTTCTTATTATCAATAAGAATCTCCTGTATTTAAAGAAAGCCCGCTGTCAAGGGGCTCGACACGCGAGATGGGCCCTATTCTTCTCAAGGTTCAACTTCGAAATTACCTTCCGCCCCGGTGCAACAAATCGGAAAGCAGACGCCCTGTCTAGGTTAGGGTACCCCGGAACGAAAGTCGATTACTCGGAGACTCCAATCCTACCTCGTGATGCAATTGTCTCCCACATAGAGGATAACTCCTTAAGAGAGAAGCTACTTGCCTTCGGGAAGTCACCAGAAGCGCGCCAGAGGTTACGCCAGCTAGCAGACGCAAACCAGGACGATCAAGGATTCATCTGGGTCAAGGCTAAGTTGTACGTGCCCCCAGAACTAGTCCCCGAGGTCTTGCTACACTGTCATGACTCTATCTGGGCGGGACATGCCGGAGGCAAGGTGACTAGAGAGAAGGTGGAGCGAACCTTCTGGTGGCCTACTGTAGGGAAAGATATCAAGAATTACATCGAGAATTGTGAAGTTTGCGCCCAATCGAAATCCAGTCATGGGAAACCCTATGGGTTGTTAACCCCTATTGACCTCCCCTCTAGACCTTGGGAGAAAATAAGCATGGATTTTATCACCGATCTGCCTCCCAGTTCGGGACACACCGTGATTTGGGTAGTCATTGATTACTTTACTAAATTGGCTCACTTTGTGCCACTCCGAAGACTTCCCACAGCTAGTGCCCTGGTGTCCTTATTCCTAAAACACATCGTCAAGTCTCATGGGTTACCCGCCGAGATCGTCTCAGACCGAGGCGCCCAATTCATAGCTAAGTTCTGGCGAGAAGTTTTGGCCACTTGGGGGGTCACATTAAAACTGTCTTCGGCTTACCATCCGCAGACAGACGGACAGACTGAGCGTCTGAACCAAACCCTAGAGCAGTACCTCCGGTGCTACGTGACCGACGCTGGCAAGAGCTGGAGTGAGCTCCTGCCCACAGCCGAGTTCTGCTATAACAACAATTTTCACGAGAGTACAGGTATGACCCCCTTCCGAGCCACTTATGGATACGACCCCCGGAGCATACCCCATCTCCCAGAAATAAAAGAACCCCCGACCAATCCACAGACTTACGTCCAGAAAATAAGAAAAAATCTTCTAGAAGCCGCACAAAACCTTCGTACCTCTCAAGAAAAGAACAAGTTTTATGCTAACCGAGCCAGGAGGCCCCCTCCCGAGTTCCAGGTCAACGACTGGGTTTGGCTAAGTTCAAGAAACATACGAGTACCAGGAATGAGCCCAAAACTTAAACCCAGGTTTTTCGGCCCGTTCCAAATCAAAAACAGATACTCCCCCGTTTCCTTTCGGTTAGCACTCCCAGCCACTTGGAGAATTCACCCCACCTTCCACGTTTCACTCCTAAAGCAGGCGAGGGAAACCAACAGGGGGCGGATACCTCCCAAAGTAGAGAGGTTTTAAGAAGGTGGGAAGCAATGTAAATAGTGTAAATAGTTTTCAATGGGTACATTAGAGGGGGGATAGTGTAACACACCACACCTCATGCCACCAGCCACCACACATGGTGTAGCATAGCTCTAGCGTAGCTACAGTTAGTTTTATAGTTAGTCTTAAGTAGTTAGTCTTAAGTAGCTAGTCACTAGTAGTACCACAATAGCAAGTAGACAGGCAGGCTAGAATAGAATGCTCGGAATGTCTGCTTGCTTCCTCAGGCCCTCCTGGGACACCGTAGGAGAGGAACCCTCAGAGCTTTCTCTGGGTTCTAAAATGTTAGGACAGTGCTTTAGCAACTGCCCATTCACCTGAGCAGCAGCAACCTCACCAAGCTCCTTCAGTCAGACAGGCCGCATCCCTCTAACCCCAGTGACAGGCTCCCCGGCTCATCGCTGCACTGCAGGACCCTTACCACTGTTTCCCCAGCTCTCCATCAGAATCCAGACCCACCACAGGACTCATCTCTGATTGCTGGACTTCACCGGATTCCTGTCACTACCCCCAGTGACCCTCCGTCTCATCATTGGACCCCCTGCGCGCCTGCAGCGGCGCCCCAGACTCTTTGCAGCTCTCCCGGCGCCTTTCCCCAGGACTCTTGAACTGGACCCAGGTATTGCCTATTCCGCGACTGAGTCGCGGCCGCTCTCTTCCACAGAGACTGCAGCTCCTCGCGCTTCTCTTTTTTGGGCTAGCCCGCCCTCATATAGGGCCGCCGCGCGCACGCTCCCGCTCTCCCCATCGAGGAAGCGCCAGAACAGAAGCTAGGAGGCCGGCTCAACTCAGCCGTTCCGCCCCGCCTCCCTACAGCAGAGGCCTGAGACTGAGACCGCCCACAGGACAGCTGGGGCCACGCCCCCATCAGGAGCCCAGCGCGTTGCCAAGACGCTCAACCCCGCAGCTGCAGGAAGATCATCCGGCGCCGCCACATTACAGGTGCAGACCTCAGCAGTGGGGCAGGGGAGGTGGAAAAGAACCTAAGCGGGGTCCTGGAGGGTGGCGAACCTAATCAGGCTCCCTCTGTCTTCCAGGGTCCCTGAGAGGAATTGTCCAGCAATCCAAGCTCCTCCTCGTACGGCAGCTCACGGACCCCACCTCCATCTGGCGGCGCCGGCCTCCCGAAGGACTTCCAGAGCCCATCGGGTGGCCGGTCCGTCTACAGCGTCAGCACCAGATCCAGTCAGCCCAGCCCAGCCCTCCACGCACCCTAGCCACACGGATCATTAAACCAGAGGTAACCCAGAAGGTACCCATAGTGATAGGAGTGACAGATTGCTAAAGCCACAAAGGGCTCCGCTGATTATGGAAAACTTAATGGAAAAGATGTTAAGCAGGTTGGACGCCATAGAAGGGGAGTTGAAGGAGTCCCGAAATGAGTTCAGGTCAGTGCAGGCAAGACTGAACGACCTAGAGGACGGGAATTTAGTGGAAGTGGAAGCGGTCAGAGAGGAGTCGCCGATGCCCGCTCTGTCCCCTGTGGCCCCGGCAGGTGCCTCGAGGAATCTTGCCAAGGAGTTGAAGTTAACTCCTCCGGACAAGTACTCAGGCGATCCACAACAATGCAGACACTTCCTTATGCAATGCTCCCTACATTTCCTGGGAAAACCCTTGCAGTTCACTTCCCCCCGAGCAAAGGCTCTATTCATCATCTCCAACCTCACCGGAGACGCCCTAAATTGGGCTACACCGTTAGTGGAACAATCACATCCAAGTTTGGATGACTTTGAAACCTTCACACAAGAATTCAAACGGGTCTTTGACCGCCGCTTTACCACCCAAGCTAGAAGTCTAGAATTTTTAAACCTCAGACAAGGGAGCAGGGATATTGCCTCATACTTAAACAAGTTTCAGCAGCTCGCAACAGAGTTGAATTGGGCAGAGACCACCCAATACACCATATTCTTACAGGGTCTGCGCGAAGAGTACAAAGACGCAATGCATGGAATCTATCCTATGCCTAAAACCGTGCAGGAGCTAATCGATATGTCTCTGCAAATAGATTCAAGAATTCGGGAACGCAAGGCGGACACCCTGCGTACAGCTTCGCGAAGGTCCTACACTCCCACCGCTCATGCCCCTACCCCACCACGGGATCAGTCTAGGAAAGACGAGGGTAGAACAACCACCTCAGGTCCAAACAACAACAGATCCACACCTAGACCCCCTCTTACAGATCAGGAAAAGGACCGACGACGTAAAGAGGGGTTATGTCTCTATTGCGGCCAATCAGGTCATTTGCTGCGGGACTGCAGGTTGGTTAAGAGAGCCAGAGCTACTGTCGCCTTAACCGAGTCTGCAGCCCGGTCTCAGGACACCAGGCTGTCGGAGGAGGTCTCCTCAGTCTCCCCGCTCGTTCAGGGGGCGGAAAACTAGGAAGCCCAACAGCTTTGGGGGAAGCTGATTTGGGCTTAGTTCCTTTGCCCCCTGAAATTCTGACGTGTCACACACCCGTCCGTTGTTCCCTGGAAACCAAGTTTATTGTACTCCCAGCCCAGTTTCCTAATCTGTTAGGGGAACGGGTTTACCCTCTGTTAGTCGACTGTGGAGCACCCGGGATGTATATGGATCTGACTTTTGCGGAGCAGCTCAACTTCCCCACAGAAACCAAGCCCGAACCGGAGATCTTCCGCTCTATTGACGGTTCACCATTGGTTTGCGGGCCCGTGAATCGAAAAACGCGTAGGTTGGTCATGCACATACAAGGGCACTCTGAGGAAATCGAGTTCGATCTTATCGCTTCCCCGCACCACCCCCTAATCGTGGGTATGCGTTGGTTAGAAACACATAATCCCCAAATAAATTGGAAAGCGCGAAGCCTGACCTTTACCTCGGAAGGTTGTCCTAATTGCCTCCACCGTAGAGAATCCACGGTTCATCCCTTGATTCCAACTGAAAATGTGGGTGCCGGCGTGCTCCCTGAACCGTACAAGGAATTTGAAGACGTGTTCTCACCCAAGGACGCGGAGCGACTCCCTCCACATCGGCCTTATGACTGCCCCATTGACTTGGTTCCGGGCTCTCCCATTCCCCATGGAAAAATCTATTCCCTGTCCCCAAGCGAGGCAGAAGAATTGGAAAAATATATCACTGAAAATCTCAGGAGGGGCTTCATTCGCCCTTCCAAGTCCCCAGCAGGGGCCCCTATCTTTTTCGTCCCCAAGAAATCCGGGGAATTACGACCATGTATAGACTACGGGGACCTCAACGAAATCACCATTAAAAATCGGTACCCCCTGCCGCTTATCCCCGATCTCCTCGACTATGTAAAAGATGCCAAGTGGTTCACAAAACTGGATCTGAGAGGGGCGTACAACCTAATCAGGATACGGGAGGGTGATGAATGGAAAACAGCGTTCAAATGTAGATATGGCCATTTTGAATACCTCGTCATGCCTTTCGGCTTAACCAATGCCCCTGCGGCCTTTCAGTACTTTATAACCGATATCTTCAAGGACCTCATTGGTAGAACACTGGCGATATATTTGGATGACATCTTAATCTTTTCGTCGGACTTGGGCCAACACATAGAAGCTGTGAAAGAAGTCCTGCTTCGCCTGCGAAAGAACGCGATATACGTGAAACTTGAGAAGTGTGAGTTTCATTCCCAAAAGATCACCTATCTAGGATATGTGTTACGTCCGCAGAAGGTCGAAATGGATCCGGAAAAAGTGTCAGCTGTCCTAAAATGGTCTACACCCGGCTCAGTGAAAGCGGTCCAGCAATTCCTAGGATTTGCTAACTTCTACCGACGCTTTATCCCTAACTTCTCCAAATTGATTGCCCCCATCTCCAGACTGACGAAGAAAGGGGAACCATTCGTTTGGACCTCAATACACGACGATGCCTTCGAGGCACTAAAAGCCAGCTTTTGTTCCACCCCGGTGTTAGCTCAACCGGACCAAACCTTGAAGTTTATTATTGAAGTGGACGCTTCTGACGAAGCCTTAGGATGCGTCCTGTCCCAACGAGATGGTTCGGGAATTTTAAGACCAGTGGCGTACCATTCCCGAAAATTATCCCTAGCGTAGAGGAATTATACAGTCCTCGAGAAGGAGTTGCTCGCCATCAGGGAAGCTTTCATTAAATGGCGCCATTACCTTGAGGGGGCGAAGGAAAAGATTGGAGTCTGGACAGACCATAAGAATCGCCTATATTTAAAGAAAGCCCGATGTCAAGGGGCTCGACATGCAAGATGGGCCTTATTCTTCTCGAGGTTCAACTTCGAAATTACCTTCCGTCCCGGTGCAACAAACAGGAAGGCGGACGCCCTGTCTAGGTTAGGGTACCCCGGGGTTAAAATCGATTACTCGGAGACACCGATCCTGCCTCATGATTCCGTT
>JAVSBX010510234.1:0-11462 GCA_033119125.1 Desmognathus anicetus
TCTTTCAGGTGCAGTCCCACAAGGTGTCCACGCTGGTCCTTGTGGACCCCCTTTTTTCCCTTCTGCCAGTCACCTGGTGGCGGGGGAAACAGGGAAGTCCAACTTCCTTCACTTTCGGACTGAGTTTCGGAAAGTCCAACAGTTCTTTAGCGAGGCAGTTTCATTCTAAGTGCAGAAGGGCAGTTGATCTGCTAGTGAGTTGCTTAGCAATAGGGTAATAAACCGATTAGCTTTCTGCTTTCAGCAAATAAATCGAGATGACTGGCATTTCTAATGGCACGCATCCCTTACAGCCCATGCGCAGGCTTCTATTTCCAGGAAGGCTGGGGCCATAAAGTGCCATTTGGTGGCAGTCACCGCATTTACATACAAGGATTATAGACGTGCGTCTGCAGGGCAAGCCTGCAGAGGTGGAGTGAAGAGGCAATGTTCACATCATCATATCGCTAAAAGCATGCTGGACTTTTGCTTTAAGAAAATATGCATTTTAAAGTGCTAATTGAGTACTTTAAAATGCTGTGAAAAAATTAGGAGTGATTTTTGCACCAGACTGATCCTTTAAAGTGATGAAACTGGAAACCACAGTTCATTGTACTATCATTGCATCTCTGCCAACATATGCTGGCTGCAAATAAGTATCAGAAAAATTACTGATCTTCACGCGTTATCGAGTATGGAGTGCACTGTGTAATGGAATAAATGGCTCGGAATTTTCACAGATTTTCCATTTTCCAGAATTTACTGGTCATTTTGGAAATACATTGGCGAGTTGCAGACCTACCAACCTTTTCCAGCTCTCGCTTCTCTCTTGCATTATGGGGATTGTAGTTATGGCAATGATCATTTTGCTTTTCTCATTACATATCAGGCATTACATTTCCCATAATGCAAATAAAAAACCTAAACTGACCAGCATCACACTGTAGACATGGAGCATGTTGGCAGGTCTGGCGTAGTCATCCCGTATAATTCAACCACCAGAATGTTTGTAGAGTGAATGATGGGCACTGCCCAAAGGGCAGTCAAGTGAAATGAGCCTGGAGAGATTTTAAGCACTCCTTGTCAGTAATTTATATGTATATAAAAACACACGTGCCAATATTTCCCAATGCCTTTCACCACAGCTGTGTAGATGGGGATTAGGTAGGGGCAGGCAATACGCTTTGAATAAGACAGTAGTGGCAAAAAAAAGAGCTGCTCTCCAATTTCACTTCCTCTTATTTCCTTTTTTTAAAATATTTTTTCCTACATTTATTGATGAGAAATTGCCAGTACATGTAATAGTGACCGGTTTTCCTGCTGTTTTTGTAGTTTATACCTTTTTTTATGTTCTTTTTCCAGTAATAGCGAATTATTGTAGAGCTGGGCAAGCCTGAAATTTTTCAGTGTGAACCGAGCCCTAACTAACTAACTACTAAGTTATTTCTTTTATGTGCAACTCGCCCTGGGGCCTCAGTGCACCACAGTCGCCGGAACCAAATCGGGAGCCAGAGGTGTCAGTGCCAAAAAAGAGAGTCATGACTAGGTAAGTTCAGGTAACATCCGAGAACAGGAACGTTTTTAATCCTCTTTTGAAGGAATCCAAATTCTCGATGTCCCTCAGTTTATTAGGAAGCCGGTTCCAATTGTTAGTCGCTTGAGCAGGGAACGTACGGCCTCCAAAGGTTGCACGCTTGATGTTTGGAGGCACTAATCTCTTTTCACTTGCCGATCTCCAGGCTCTGCAAGGTTTGTGGATTTTTAAGTTATCCATTAGATAACTGGGTGCCTTATCATGCATGCATTTTGTGGGTCAACCTGCAAATCTTATGCCTTACCCATTGCTTCACCGGAAGACAGTGTAAGTCCTGTCTGGCGGAAGAAACATGTTCCCATCGGGTGATGCCGGTGGCTGCCCTAACGGCGTTGTTTTGGACAACTTGGAGTGTTTGTATTACCCTGTTATCAGAGCCAGCTAAGAGACTATTGCAATAGTCAATCCGTGAGTTTATCAAGGCCCCGGCAACTCTTGCTAAGTTGTTTTTAGAAAGGTAGCATTTTATTTGGTGTATAAGCTTTGTGACATAAGCGCAGGCAGACTTGACCTTTAGTGCGTAGGTCCACATAGTAAGATTGGAGTCTAACTAGACTCCGAGTGTTTTAACAACGTTAGCTGTGACAATGGAACATCCTTCGATGGTGAATGAGGCATATTGAGGGTATAAGGTACTAATTTTATGTTGCGTGCCTAAGATAAGGATATCAGTCATCATTATTCAAGGATAGTTTGTTAAGAGCCATCCATCTCTGTATGCTACAAAAAATGGATTGCACTTGAGCCAAGTCCTGGTCATAGGAGCTAGACAGTGGCAGATAGATCTGTGTGTCATCTGCATAATTTGTGAAGCCCACTCCCTGTTGGTCGAGGACGTCAAATAGGGGACACGTGTACATATTGTACAACTTGGGAGATAAACAAGATCCCTGCGGAACGCCTCTCACCAGGGGAGTGGGCTCAGCAGAGACTGATCCTAGAAAAACGTTTGCAGTTCTCCCCGAGAGAAATGACCTATCCCATTTGGCAGCCCCAGTGGAGAAGGCAAATGTATCTATAAGCCGTTGTACCAGGAGGCCATGATCCACCAGGTCGAAAGCTGCGCTTAGATCCAAAAGAAGGAGGAGTACTGGTTTGCCATTGTCAATTAGGCTGGTTAAATATTTTTTTTAATTAAACAGTCTTTATTTAACATTTACAGTTATACAAGACTATAGAAAGACGGACTTTATGTACAATAGCCTTACAAAAGATAAATAGAAGTAAAACAACAATCCTTACATTGAAAGAAAAGAGAAAAGAGCCATCAGACGTCCTAAAACAGATTTGATTGTTTCAATTTAAATGTCTCTTTTAGAAATAGGTAGATATTGACCATTTCATTAAATACTGTTTTGGACAATAAGGCCACAAAATCAATTTGCCCCAACTCATCAGCATATCTCACAAGCCAGCGGGCTCTCAGAGGATGGCTATATTGTTCTTTAGATCTAGGAGCGCGGACTCTGTCCCATAGCCTTTCCTGAAACTGGATTGTCTTGGATTCAACAATTTAGTATCCTCTAGAACTTCTTGAGGTTGCTTGTGGGCCAGTTTATCTAGAATTTTCAACAGAAAGGAAACATTCGTTATAGGCCTGTAGTTCAAAAGGTTGCTGGGATCCAAGCCAGCCTTTTTTAATAAGGGGGCCCATGCCCGAGCTGAGTCGGGCATGGGTTCCGTGAGCCAGAGCCCGATCACGAGCCGAGCCGGTCGGTGCAATATGGTATAAATGCGATGCAATTATACATTGTAGTGAGACAATGTAGAGCACCGGTGTATAAATGTAGTGCATTTATACATTATAGAGCACCGGTGTATAAATGTAGTGCATTTATACATTGTAGAGTGACAATGTATAAATGTAGTGCATTTATACATTGTAGAGTGACAATGTATAAATGTAGTGCATTTATACATTATCAATCATGGCTACACTATGCAGAGCATTCACTGTGCCCTGCATATCTGAATCCCAGGGCTTGAGCTGGGCTCTTGAAGCAAATTCCTGGTGAGCCCGAGCCTGATGTTGGGCTTCAGCCCATTAGGGCTCTTCCAGCTCTAATTTATTGCCTACATCACCAGCGAACAGAGAAAGGGCGAAGAAATGGCGAAATCGAGCACAACGAATACAGACTCTGCAAACTTTTCCAAACAGAATCTCAGTGGCTACATAAAAGCGGTCGTCATTTCATACCTTATAAATGCCCTAAATTCACTCAGAGCGAATTTGTTTCCCCCCCAAGGCCTGATGTTGAGCACTCCCAGTCGCTGGGTGATCAGGCCTTTTAAGCCCACCTGGCCCCTCCTTGCACACAAGTCCAACTCTGAAGTTGCGCAAAGTGCCAGGTAGTCACCCCCTCGATCATGCAGGCTCCCTCCTGTGAAATGTGACCCCGAGACAGCGCTGGGGGAAGTGGCTCCCAAATTTCATCGCCCAGCTGCCGTCCGGAAGCTAATTTGGCTAAAGTGCTCCTTACAATACCGGGCCACCCAATGGGCCCGCAGCCCGCAGGGCGGCTGAGGTGCAACAAAGGTGTTACCTGCATCCCAGGACCGGCTGCATTCCGCTGGGGGTGGCGCAGGGCCGCAATACACAAGAAGTATATCTGTCAGTCAGCACAGCAGTAGTGTCATTCAGAGGTCTTCAACCAGGGGCCGCACCTAGAGGTAAGCGAAAAATTTAGCGTGAAAGTGAAAGTCCGGAGTTGGCCCCCCCCTGTTTTCCCTTCACCAGCTCCCATCAAAAGCATGTCTTCGCTGTGGCTGGCGAAGCAAAAAGCCCCAGGAGAAAGTTCTCCTTTAAAAATGAGGGGGAGAAAAAGGGTTAAATTTACTTATTTCAACATTGTTATGTTGAATGCTGACTGGTGCCTGACCCGGGCAGTCGGGCACCAGTCAGCATTCACCACAACAGTGCGCGAAACCTTTCGTGCATATGCGCAAAAGATTATGCGCACCGTATGTGTGAAAGGTTTTGCGCACCATATGCATGAAAGGTTTCGTGCACTGTTGTGTTAAATAGTGTATGGAGCCTGACTGAGTCAGGCGCCATACAGTATTTTGAATAACAATGCACAAAACCTTTCACACACAACATGAAAGGTTTTGCGCATTGTTATGGCGAATGCTGTAATTGCAGCATTCACCATAGCCTGTAATAACGGCATTCAGCGTGGTGAATGCTGTAATTACAGCATTTACAATAGCAATACGCGAAAGGTTTCACGCTTTGCTATTGCAAATGCACAGAAAGGCCTCCTGCGAATATTCCTTGGTGGCGGGCGAAAATTAGGGACTTTCACGTCCGGCCCCCGGGAATAATCGTGGGGACCTTTTGCCCATCTCTAGCCGCACCCCTAATATCCCATAGACAGTGGACCCTCCTCTGCGACTCCCCCCTAGATGTTCCACCAACGGAGTATGAAGACCCCTGAGATGGGGGTTCAGCACAATTTTAATCTAAAACAGCATTCTGTAGCTGGAATTAAGTGCCCGGACAATCAAATTTGAATTGTTTTTGCTACCGAGAAATTTAAAAGGTATTCTATCCAATTTACACATATTTTACAATTGTTTATGACTATTATATAAGGTATGGTTATGTTCAAAGACACCTTTCATATAATTTCTATGATGCTACCAGGGACAGAGGTAATGGATTCTCACTTCCTGTGACGGCTTCAGGCCAAAAGGTAATACAAAGTCAATTCTGCGACCCCTCTGGTTTTGGTAAATTGACGCTAGTGAGCATGTGTGCCCAGTGGCAGAACTAGGTTTTGAAGCTACAGAACGTGAAAATAGTTTGAGAAGTTGATTTCTGGTCATATGTGTTGTTGCCCATAACCCCTGGGGGGTGGCAGGAGGGAGGCACTGCAGACCTCCACTAGAGGTAAAAGAGCTCGTAAAATCACAGGGCGAGCTGAACGATGAGTCGGGCTCAGCAAGCCAAGCCAAATACAAGCTGAGCCCCTTATTCGTTAATTGCACACCAAAATGTGCCCTAAACACATTTTCAGATGCAGAAACAAAAATGTAAAGAAAAAAGTATACAAAAAAATACAAAGAATAAATGTGTCTCGGCTTGAGCCTGGATTTAGCTTCATCACTGGCCATGAGCCGAACGGAGGTGTTTGGCTTGAGCCCAGCTTGAGTTTGCCATGGCTTGCCCAGCTCTAGATGCCACAGACCTCCCAAGGGAATCCAGAGTCCCTCATCACCCCCTTTCCGCCCCACCCTAGCACCACCACTGCATGTGCCCCAAGGCCCAGGGATTTGGGAAGGATATGCAAATAGTCTTTGCCAAGGAGAAAGTGTGTGGGGTGATGAGTCCATGGGCTAAGTCTTTGCATGTGATGGGTACTTTTGGGGCATCATGGGACTGTTCGAGTATGAGAGGATTCTTTGTTGGCAAAGAGATTCATGAGAGATGAATTTTGTTCAGAGATTCATTTGTTCACTTTTTTCTGCTCAATAACCTCGTACCATGCAGGATATTTTTTCTTTTAAAGAATTTTCACCTAAAAGTACTTTTTGTCCATCAGTACTGAATCGATCTATTGACAACTTTAGCCAAGTGTTCTTTCTGAATTTGACAAAATCCACTATCCACAGAAAGGACAGTATAGTTTGACATTACAGGAATATGTTGTATTGCAAAAACTCAAAGAGAATCCCTACATCTTAATTCAAAAAGCTGACAAAGGGGCGCTATTGTGGTAATGGAACGTAGCAAGTACATTTCAGAGATGCACAGGCAACTTTCTGATGTTCAGGCTTATATTGTGCTTGAACAGTGTCCGTTACCACACATTGGTGATATTTTGAAAGACTTAGTGCAGATGCAGTTGACCAGGAATGGAATCCTGAAAAAAGACAGCGGTTTTTGACTAAGAACCATCCAAGGACACCCATTATTTATGGGTTGCCCAAGATTCACAAAGATCTATCTAATCCCCATGTCATCTTATTGTTAGTGCCTGTGGCTCCATTTTTTAACCCGTTTTGGTCTATATTGATTACTTTTATAAAAGATGTGTCAGCTATGCTAAATCTTATGTCAAAGACACTACAGATTTTATCAATATGATGGAGCAACACATTACCAACACCCGCATGTATTCTAGTAACAATTGACATTATTGCACTGTATACCAATATTCCGCATGTAGAAATAATAGAAGCGGCTTGTGATGTGATTTCCAGCCATAATATTACTCATGTCCAACCAGCATTTTTTACGTTCTCTTTTGTCCTTTGTTTGGTATCATTCATATTTTTGATTCAAGAACATTTTTTTTGGTCAAATTAAAGATACTGCGAAGGGGTCAAATTTTGCCCCTAGTTATTCGAACATCTTTATGTCCAAACGGATGGGAACTTACATCTATAATTGTCAACGGCGGAATAATATTTATGTGTATTTTCACTACATTGATGACATATTTTTGGCCTGTTCGGGTGAACGCCTCTCCTTGGATACATTTTTGTAATATTTTAACACTGCATTCTACAATTAAGATTACTTCACATATTGGCTCTGATGAAGTGTTGTTTTTGAGCACAAGGTTGCGAGCCATGATGGTAAATTTGTATTCCAGTTGTACCACAAACTGACTGACACTAACACTTTACTTCACTTTGCGTCTTTTCATCCTGCGTCCATGAAAGAATCTCTACCGTATTCACAGTTCTTGAGCTACCATAGGATCTTTATAAAGAAGAGGAGTTTATTGAACAGAGCGATCAGTTATATCAGGGTTTGTGTCTCCCTCAAGTTTTATTAGAGAATGCCTACTCCCAGACAGGGTTTCAACCATGATTTACATTGCGTCAGCCAAAAGTAGTTGACGATAGGGAGAATTCCATGGTGTTTGTCACTACTTTTGGGAGACGTGCACAAGATTTGCCATGGCTGGTCAAATAACACTGTTCTATTGTTAAATTTGTTAAATCTGATCCCGCGTTAGGGCCTCTTATTCCAGATACACCTGTATCTGGAATACCCACTGTATTTTACCCACTGAGAATATCTTGAGCACCAGAAGACATGGGACTTACCCCTTTCTCAATTGCGACTGCTGTGATGTGATTATGAAAGTTACTTATCTTAAATTGAGAAATGCAAAGATTAAGTAGATTAAAGTGTTGTGCAACTGCAGAGTTTTCATTCCCACACAGTATGTCACTCTTATGCTTCTGAATTCGCACCCGGATTTCTTGTATTGTTTGTCCAATATCAAAACACCCAAATGGGCATCATCACATTCTGAGTGCGACACATGGCATAATGTTTAAAGAACAACTTTTCCCCAGTGACAGGATGATTAAGATAAGTAACCTTAATCATCCTGTCACTGGGAAAAAATGGTTCTTTAAACATTATGCCATCACATTTCTCAACTTAAATTTTGTGTGCTTTAAGTCATCCCTCCTTGAGGGGTGGAAATGTCGAGCATACACTGCTGCAGTGCGAAGCCAGATATATCCACAACTTTCAAACATTGCCCCCTAAATATTTGAATGAGGATTTGCAACTTACTTGTTTTCTGTAAATACTTTATATGTATTAATCAGTTTTCATTGTGATTTTGATGTTTTTCATTATCACTGCTGCATTAGCCGTTTTTGTAAGCGATGTATTGCAATTGTTTTTTTGCATGTGATAATTTGCCCTATGTGTTGTTTCTCATTTGTATTGTTCGTATATACATGCAGCTTTTCATAAATCGATTGGATGTACATATTTGCACTGTAACCTATCTCTTGCTGTATGAGAAGGATGCTATTTCGATGTCTAATTGTCCTTTATACCTATATTGTATATTAATCCAATCTGTGCATTAGTCTGCTTGTATTGTCTTTGTTTGTCATCCATGTCCATGATTGTGTAAAACACCACACATTAGCACAGTGCGTTATTTTTGTTTGCCACTCTTAAAATGGCGGCTTTAATTTTTGTCAATCTTTTGTCCTTTTTCTATGTTAATTCTGCCTGGTACAGCATTATCCTTGCTGCTCCTAAGATGACGGCTTCATTTTTCAGTCTACTTTCTATGTTTGTTCTTGCCTGAATTTATTGGCAGACTGCAGGTTATTTAATTCTGCCTGCGCCAGGCCGTCATGCTCAACTTTTTCTGTGTCTTTCTGTGTTGTGCCTTCATCCAGGCATTTTATCAAGTAAGTTGGCTCTCTATTTCATTTTTACCATCCGGTTTGGTGTTGCATTAATCCTGGGCATTTTTTACTGACGTGTTTATTTCACTTTTTTTTCCAGTACCGAATCATTAAATGTGTCGGTTGGCCGCCCCTTAGTGTCCTACATTAGACTGCATGCCCGAAATGTGGACACATTTCAGCCTTCAACATTATTCTATGTTACAACACTCTACATGATTCTCTTTAGGGGCGGATTCTTTATTATTCGGTGAGGTGTGCGCATCGCCCCGAATCATAACGCCTGGCCACCGTGTCATTTCAGGCGGTGGCCACCACCCGATTCTCTAAGGATTTGGTGGGTGACACTAATCACACTCACCGAATCCCTCTGGGCATGCGCACATGACCACCACCAGAAAATTGGCGGTGGAACAGGCGGGATCTCTCAAGGATCGGCCCTTAGCCCAGCCTTATTTAATATATCTACGATATCGGTAAAAGAGACCATGTTACCCCTGCTCGCAGAGCACTCCACTGGCTTCCAGTGAAAAGTCGCATTCGCTTTAAGACACTTACTCTGGTGCATAAGTGCCTTTCCGGTGCTGCTCCCGAATATCTGTCTGCACGGCTTTCCCCTTTCGCTGGGGTGTGCACCCTGCGCTCCAATCAACCTCGTAAGCTGAAGGTTCCACGCTTTAAGCTCCAGTCTGCTGGTGGAGCCATGTTTGATTCCCTGGCTCCTGTGTACTGGAATGCTCTTCCTTTAGACTTAAGGATTATTCCCTCACTTGCCTCATTCAAAAAACAACTGAAAACCTTTCTTTTTAATGTTCCTTGAACTCCTTTATCCATTGCTCTCCCTTCTCCTATTCCTGCTGACTTGACTACCCTTGACTTGCCTTGTCTACTCCTTCCGGTCACTATGTCCTCGCGCGCTCTGAGGCCTATGGGCATTTAGCGCGATAGAAATATTAATTACATTACATTACATTACATATACCTGAGACCATTGGCTTTTCACTGTTGGACACATGAGGCATCCCATATCAGATGTATGCTGATGATTTGCAGCTGGCTATAAACTGGTCCAGTAATAGGCTTTGATGCTCAGCTGTTCCAGAGGTCCTTATGGAAGTAAAGCGTTGACTAGCTTGCAGCCACCTTCTCCTAAATGAAACCAATGCCGAAATCATCCATTCCACACATAAAACATTGATGCTCAGGTGATAAATCTGATATTTGGCCCAAAGTCTGGGGAGATTGTCCCACACCGGTGAACATGGCTCACGATCTAGGAGTTCAATTTAATATTGTACTTGATCATGAGGACCGTTTGAAGCAGGTGATTAATTCTTGTAACTATCACCTCTGGAGAATTTCTAGGCTAATCCCTTGTCTAGGTATTAGATAGCAAACAACATTGATTCAAGCTATTGTTATGTCTCACATTTCACATGCTTTATCCTTACTTCCATGTGCCCTTAAGAAGCTTTTAAAGTGTTTACAGGCTATCCAGAACAGGGCAATCTGAATTATCTTCAAGTTATGAAAATGTGATCACTTGACTACAGCCTCTGTGGAGGGGGTGATTAAAGTCAAACTTGTCAGATGGGCTTAGAAGGCAAAACAGGGCATTGGCCCAAAGTTTTTTACATCACGGCATCCACAGAGGGATCTATCACGGCCACTGAGAGCTTTGCGTCCAGAGTGTTTGAATAGGCTGTTTTTAGATGGAGGAGAGCTGGAGGCCAAGTCTTACAGGCCGTTGCCGCCTATTTGGCAGTTCTTCCCAGCACATATCTGGTCTGATTTCAAGAGTGAGATGAAGTTTTTCTTCCTGAACGTTTGCGTACAATGGGTTCTTTTCGGGGTCCACAGGGTTTATTGGGGAAGGTGGTTTAAAAAAAATAGAGAGGTTCTGACTTTTAATTTTTTATTGTGATTTTTTTGTTAGTTTTTTCTTATCTATTTTAATGCGCTGCAAAAATTTTATGGTTCAGCGTTTAATAAATACTTTGAACAAATGAATGAATAAATGAATGAATGATGACATGAAGTGGCTTCAAAAGGCAGAAAGCTATTGTAAATGAATAGAAAAAAGGCTTTGCATTACAGCAGTAAATAGTAAAGTAGTCCCATCAGGAAGAGTAACATAAAAGTACCACCAATCCTGTCAGCCACCAAGCACTTTAATCTCTTGCTTTTTCCAGTGTCTCCTCCCTCCCAGCCATCACTTTCACCACAACCATAAACGATAATCCATCACTGCTAATTGTCAGCCTCTGTCACTCGAATTCCCTGTCAGGCCACCTTACTTTGAACTTTTTGAAGAATCCCCGATTCTTATCTTTTATTGGCTTAATAAAACGAACAGACACTGACAAGGTTTGCAGTTACCACTAATTAACTCCAATTACTTAACTCTCTTTGAACTCTCTGCTAGTAACTTACATATTTGTGTTTGCCAATTGTCTTTTTAAACAGCAATTGATTGCTTCACAAACACTGAAAGCTAACTAGCTCTGTAGTCTGTGTTCTGAATTTTCATGTTTATACTTTGCCATTTCTTTCTTTCTTTCTTTCTTTTTCTTTCTTTCTTTCTTTCTTTCTCTCTTTCTCTCTTTTTCTTTCTTTCTTTCTTTCTTTCTTTCTTACTTTCTTTCTTTCTTTCTTTCTTTCTTTCTTTCTTTCTTTCTTTCTTTCTTTCTTTCTTTCTTTCTTTCTTTCTTTC
>JAVSBX010511339.1:0-11460 GCA_033119125.1 Desmognathus anicetus
GTTGCTCCTGACTATAAAGTTGGAGACAGGTTTTGGCTGGCTACTAAGAACCTTCGGTTCAAGGGTACCGCATGCCCTAAGCTCTTGCTCCGTTTCATTGGCCCGTACGTCTTTAGTGCTGTATACTCCCCAGTGGTTGTTCGAATCACTCTCCCACCTACTCTCAAATGCCATCCTGTTTTTCATGTGTCTCAGTTTATTTATTTATTTATTTATTTCAAATCAAATCATCTGTATTAAATTAAATTCAATAAGAGTACATAGATGAAATCAATGGCTTTTCAACAAATGCATGGTATACTATGGACTTATTCAGTCAATAAGTACAATTATCATTAATAAAGGCACCAATTTTTCCTTAAAAAACACAACTTTAAAAATACATATATTCTTGAAATGTCTGCAGTTATAGTCTCCTTCAAAATCAAAATAAAATCAATGCATTGAGTGTTAGAATAATATTTGGTCAGCCACCTAATGCGAATGTCATCCACCATCCTACATGTGCAGAATAAATTAAAAAATATCAATGTGAGATGGATCGGGACAAAAATTGCATTTGATTGTGGAAGCCGTTTTCTCCTTTGTGCGAGTTACATATTGCATAGATGGCAGAATGCCAAGACGGAGTTTGCAAAAAATCTGCATAACCTTGAATGAAGAAGCCTCAAAAAGATACGGTTCACTGATAGCAAATTGTTTAGCTTGATTAAAATATTGTAAAGTGTGTAATTTATTACAATGGGACACACAGCGCGCATAATGGGAGACATTGATCAACTACTTATAGTTACAACCCGTTAAATCAAAACCATTCATATTATGGTTGTTAATAGGAAAGTGAATATTGGCCTTCAAAAAAATATCAGGTGATAAGATGCAATTGAACAGATCCAAAGTATATAAATTAAAAAGTATTGGGGCCAGAACACATCCTTGTTTCAGGCCCGCTGAGGTCGGAATTCTTTTCAAGAGTTCATTCTCCAGACCCCAGCGGACCTGAACCCAAGTGTCTGTATAGAGCAACGCTATTAGTTTGACAAGTGATGGTTCAACACCAATTGTTAACAATTTCTGCCATACATTTTCTCTAGGGATTTTATCAAAGGCCTTCTCGTAGTCCACGAAGGCCAAATAGAGAGGGTATTTCTTGACATGTATGTATTTCTTTATTAATAAATCCAAAGTTAGAATATTATCGATAGTACTGAATCCTTTGCGGAAGCCCATCTGGTACACAGACCAGATATTGTTCTCATCGCACCATTTATTTAGTTTTTCCAAAAGTAATTTGGCAAATATTTTTCCCAGGATGTCTAACATGGCCAACAGCCTGTAGTTTTCAGGATTGGATCTGTCTCCTTTTTTGTGAAGTGATACTAAGATGGATCCCTTCCAAGAATCGGGGATTAATGAGAACTTATAGGTGTAATTAAATGTAGGAGTGAGTAGCATTGCTCAATGTATGGGGAATAATTTGAAGCATGATGCATGTAGGCCATCCGGGCCAGCTGCCCTGGACGGATTTAGCCTCGTAATAATATTAGCAATGTCTGGAAATGATGTAGAATCAGTACCTTCAACATGTGGCCAATTGGTGATTGTTGTAGCTGGAGCTTGATTATATAAATTATTGATGTATTTAAACCAACTGATTTCTGGAATAAAAGCATCAGGATGGCGAATACTGTTCGTAAATAAATTATTGTTTATGAACCACCAAAAGGCCTTCAGGTCGCATGAATTTAAATATCCCATTAAGGCCTCAGCGTTATTTTGTTTATAGTTTAGCTTCTTTGTTGCTATCAAAGAACAGTAGGTCCTTTTTAAGGTTTTGAGTAAAGTGGTCTCTTCCTTATTATGTCTATCAAGATTTAACGAAAGTTTCCAAATTTCATTCCTCCTTTGTGTACACTATGTATCAAACCAAGGATTTGTGTCAGAGTTTCGGAGTGCATTATGGTTGTTTGAATTACGTGTCTTTAAGATACATTTGGCAATGTTGTCGATTATTATATTATAACTGACTAAAGGAGGGAGCTCATCAAGAGATGGGAGTTCTAGTAAAGTTAATAAAATGTCCTCGTATGCTATGATACGTTCTTCCGCAACATTTGTTTTTGTTTTGTTCTTAATGACTACTGGAGAACAGTTATTGTCAGCAATATATCGACCATGCGATATCGCTAAATCCAGTGACAATTGAGCGTGGTCACTCACATCAGTCCAGTGATAATGTAATGAAGAGACTACAGAAAATAATGATGCAGGAATTATAAAATAATCAATGCATGATGATTGTGAATCACGTTTGAAGGTAGGAGCACTTATTGAATGACCTGAACAACTAGCGTTGACATTTATTAGATTATGGGCTAGTATGGAATTACAAAATCGTAAAGCGCTCTGCGAAATTGCAGGAGGAGTATACGATGAGTGGATTATCATGGGGTATTCAAAATAAGTGGAATCTTCCCAAGTTTGAAATAAACTACGATGCAAAAGTCCTAAGTTGAAATCCCCCCCACATAGCAATAAGTCATTCGGATAGTCCAAGTACAGCGTCGAAATCATATTATCAAAAAGTGAAATCAATTTAAAATTGTTCGAGGCAAATAATAATGCAGGACGAAAATAAACATTTATCATTAAAACATGTTTAAAAATACAACAATCAGAGGGTGGAAGTTTCAACCTTACACACAGGACTCCAGGAATGTCTGCCCATACCCTCATTACTACCCAATTTAGCTTAACATTAATTAAAGTGGTTAATCCACCCTTATTATGGCCCATAGTTGAAGGGCAAGCATTTTGAGGGATGGCACTAAAGCCAACAAAGGGAGTTGGTGTGAGGGACCAAGTTTCCTGTAATACTATGAGATCGAACTTACACAAATCAGACCATATTTCAGAACGAGTCACTGAATTCAGTCCTGCACAGTTCCATGAGCATATTCGAATATTGGTCGCAGCCTGGTCAAAGCTGCAGTCTTGTTTCCACCGAGTTTTCGATTAAGCTTGAATCAGACATTTCTTGATATTCATTATTGAAGTGGTCACTGTTTGCAGAGTAGCCATTTTCTTCTTCAGTGCCTCGCTTGGCCTTTTTAGCAGTTGAGGCATTTGATGGATTTTTATTTGAAGAAGAAGGTCTTTTGACCGGAGTAGAAACATTGGAGTTGTGTGCAGAAGTATAATCGTTCGGATTCTGTGTAGAAGTCATAGAGAGGTCTGATACAAAGACTTCTTCCATGTCATAACCTTTACTCAGGAAGAACGATGCGTTTGCCCAAAACAATTCACCAATTAAGGTGTTCGCAAATGTGACCCTCGTTAGTGTTTCTGTGTCTGAAGTGTGAATATATCGAAAACGCTTGAAGTCCTTTTTATTAATGTTCCTTAGGGTAGGATGTAATGAGCATAAATTTAAAAGACGACAAATATTAAAAGGCCCTTGGTCTAGCCCGTCCTCTTTCCAAAATAAAGGTCTAAATAGGAAAGAAGTGGAGCTACGATTCGATTTACTAGAAATCGGCGTTGGGATTTGAGCAGGATTTACAGGTCGATTTTTCAGAACTGCAGCAAAAGATTCTGCATTTGGATTTAATTCTTTTCCTTGCCTGAGGGCAGTCTTGGTGACAGGTGATTTCGGGATGGGGTTGTGCGTCATAGATGTTACAGAGAGCGGTTGTGACGAACTGGAAGGAATTGCAGGAGGTTGAGGATTATGAAGGGATAGTAAAGCGGCCATTTTTGATTCCACAGTGGAAATACGAGAGACAACTTTTTGTGTTTCTCTCAAGGTTTGAATTAAAACACCATGATCATTTTTTTGTGAAGATAATACTATATCCATTTTAGTGTCCAGGGATGAGATTGCTTTCTCTGAAGATACTAACCCAACGTACAAAAGGGCAAAATTATTATTGTAGCCTGAGTGGTAATCATCTAGCCTGCTTTTTAGAGTAGTGATGTCGGTTTTTTGGGCGGCTAACAAATCAGTCATTGTATTAAGGGCTTTTGCCATGCGTTCAATCACTTCCCGATGCTGTGAGGAAATGATGGATTTAGCTGATTGATCTGCTTTAGATATAGATGTATTTAAAATGTTACTTTGCTGGCCAATCTTTGCGGATACTAAAGGTGTATTATCAGGAGGGGAGTCGTTAGTGGTTGTCGGGTCATGAGAGGCAGTAGTAATAATGTTGTCTGGAGCATTTTCATCCAGGAAGACTTTGTCTATTGAACCTACAGATAGGTGAGATCACGTGGGTAGCCGATGTGAACGGACGTGTGCCGTGGAGCTCCGCTTCCCGCCCTAAAAATACCCAGCTAAATGCACCCTGAAAAGGGATGAAATTGCGGATAATTTGCTAGAATTACGTTTGGGAAGTAAGGCTGATACCTTGATGGCGGGAAAGGACAGGAAAAAACAAAAGCAAATATTAGAATTCACCGAGAGAACGCCAGGAGGGACGCGCGGACGGAAGCAGCAGGAGAGCATGGTGGCAGCGGCGGTGTCAATGCCGAGCGGAGAAAAAGCACCTGGAACGGAGACGACAGTGAGCGCAGAAATGCTGCAAGTCTTAAAGGAAATAAAACTATTTCGGAATGAAGTGGCAGCGACGACTGACCGCATCGAAACAAAAATGGATTTGTTCCAAACGAAATTTGCTGAGTCGGACGCCAGAATGAAGCTTATGGAGGAGCGCATCTCTGAAATGGAAGATAGAATGCAGCCGCTAGAGCAGCAAAACTCAGAACAAGCTGGACAGATAAAATCTTTGACAGCGTTGGTGGACGGATTAGAAAACAGGGGAAGAAGGAACAACGTCCGTCTGGTGGGTCTTCCGGAAGGATATGAGAAGGGAAACCACCCGGAGTTCTTTGAAAAACGTATCGCTAAAGCCTTACCACAGGCTAAGTTTACTGCATTTTATTCTGTGGTGCGAGCGCACAGAACGCTGGCGGGTCGCCCGCCGCCTGGGGCTCCTTCTAGGGCGGTGATAATAAGGTTTTTGCACTATAAAGACAGAGACGCGGTGTTGACGGCATCGCGGGAAGCGGGGGAGGTGAGGTACGAAAACGCCTCGCTCCACTTTTACCAAGACCTGTCGATTTTAGTGCAAAAGGAGAGACAGAGATTTGATGTGGTGAAGAGGATGCTGCGGGACAAAGGAGTCCGATATAGTATGCAGTTTCCTGCAAAATTGCGGATTGAAGTTGGAGGAAAAGTACACTTTTTTACTGATCCCAAGGAGGCAAGTGGCTTTGCTGAAAGAATTGCGCCTAGTCCTCGGGGCTCGCCCAGGAGGGAACAGGAGGGCGGCACGGGACTGAACACTATCAGCCTAATAGAGAATGGGGTGGCAAGCTGAAACACGCAAGTACCTATTTCCTCCTAAGGTAGTGTAGATGATTGGTGCACAAGGAACCTTACTTTTCGTTTACGCATATAATTTTTGCCCAGGAAAATGTGATAAAGTGGTACATACTAAAAGCATTACTGAAAATGGCCGCTGATCCCGGGCTGAATGAATTAATTAATCGAAAACCGCGCGACTCCGAAGAACTGATGTGTGCTGCACTGGTGAGATGATGGACTTGATGTGAACTGCCGGAGTGAGCAATTTTTCTAAGGCATACCGAAACACGCATGTGCCTCTTTCACCTCATGGTAGCAGAATGGATCAGTGCACAAGGACTCTTATTTTTCTTTCACTCTTGTACACTTTGCCTAATATTTGGAGATGAATTGGTCCGTATAAAACACATTGCGGAAAATGGCCGCTGTCCCTGGGCAGAAAGAATTAATTAATTGTAAACCGCGCGACTCCGGCGATTGGATCTGTGTGAAACTGGACTTAATGTGGACTGCCGCAACTTGCAGGTATCTCTTCCCCCCCAGTATGGTACAGTCGATTGGTGCATGGGGAACCTTATTCTTTATTGATGTTTGTACTTTATGCGTAAACAATAGACAAAAAGCTGATGCCGGGGTGCAAAGGTCCATATGAATGACATTACGGAAAATGGCCACTGCTCCTGGACAGAATGAATTAATTAATTGAAAATCGTGCGACTCCGGCGGATGGATATGAGATGAAAGGGTGAGGATGGAACTGCTGTGGTCTGCAGGGGCACGCACTTTTTCCTGTCCTCCTTTTCCCCCGCCGTGCGGTCACTGGAGAAGGGGAGTAGCATGTTGGAGAACGCACTGCAAGGTGATTGGCCGGGGGGGAGACTGGAGGGGAGAGTGACAGCGGCGGGACTGCCCCCAGTGTCACTGCCTTTGGCGATGAATAAAGTTTGAATCCTACGGAGACCAGGAGAGTGGCGGGGAGTGGTGAGGCTGAATTGGTGAAATGCCCCCGATAGAGGGCTCTGTCAATGGGGCGTGATAGAGTGATGGACGCTGTAGTCAGGGATTGGCCAGCTGCCGTTGGCGGGGCGGCTCCCTGGTCCTGAGAAGAAGACGGAGGACGGCCGTCACGGACTAGGAAATAACTGATGTAATGTAATGCTATGCAATTTCAGACTGATGATTATTGCTTTTATTTAGGGTGGTGGAACGGCAGCTGCCCGCAGGGCATGCGCACGGTGATCTCAACAGGAAGAGGACAATAATGGTGGCGAGGTGGAAAAGTTTAGTAGAGTTGTTTAGTTTGTTAAATTGGGTTGTAATAAGTTGGTTGAATGAGCAAGTTGTTAGTATGACTGGAAGATGGATGGATGATTGTAAATGGTACCAGAACCACATCGGCAGATGGGGAACGGATGCGGATTGCTTGAGAATTATTTTGATGGCTCTAAGAGGCAGTATCTGTGCTAGACACGCGGCTGAGAAACGGAATGGGTTATGATGTAAAGATTGTAACGTGGAATATTAGAGGGATGAACAAGAGCAGGAAAAGCGACAGCATAATAAGCTACTGTGCAAAGAGGAAGGCAGACATTATTTGCCTGCAAGAGACACACTTTGATAGAAATGTAAACTCTGTAATCAAACGATATGGGGGATACACAGCATACAACGCAACATATTATAAGGGGAGCAGAGGAGTGGCGACAATGGTAAGGACTAACATGCCCTTTCAGCTGCAAGATAAGTATGAAGATGATTTGGGGCGGACAGTAATACTGTATGGGCTGTTGCTGGGAACCCAGGTTGCGATTGCGAACATATATGCACCCAATAATGATGACCCTGCTTTTTTCGACAAAGTATTTAAGGTCCTTAAGAAATGGGACGATGCACTTTGGATAGTTGCTGGGGACTTTAATTTGGTATTACATCCAACATTGGACAGATCCTCTCAAAAGCTGAAAGCACTGACTAGTAGTGCTCAAAGAACATTACAATATATGGATGTGTATGAGATGATTGATGTGTGGCGTGTGAGATACCCTGAGGACCCTGGATATTCTTATTACTCCCATGTGCATGGTGTATATTCACGTATCGACAGAATATTGATGTCTGCTGGCCTGTACTGTCGACTGCTTGACATGCATTTAGATGCCCGTACGTTGTCGGATCATAACCCGATATGGTTGGTGCTAAGCTGGGCTCCGAAATACCACAGGTTGACCAACTGGTCATTTAGACCGCAGATGTTGACGGATGCATTGTTTGAAGCTGATTTGAGATCACACATAACGCATTTTTTTGAGGAAAACAACTTAAAAGACACAGACACTGGGGTGCGATGGGAAGCTTTTAAATGCACGCTCTGTGGACTTGTTGCGAGTGATGAGAGTGGTGTGCGAAAACAATTGAAGAGAGATTTGGACTGCCTGGAAGAGAAGTTAGCTGCTGCTGAAGGCAGGCATAGGGGTTTGCCCACTGATAGAGGCCTCGCTGAGCTAATTGAGCTGAGACTAAGGTACAAAACGAAAGTAGAAGAAGAACAAAGGGTGCTGGCTAAGCCAAGATCAGCCAGGTACTATTGGCAGGCAGACAAGCCAAATACGATGTTGGCGAAAATCCTTAGAGGAAATGGGGCATCGAGAAATATTTCAGCACTGACAGATGTGAATGGAGGATGTTGCACGAACCCTCATGAGATTGTTTCCCTGATGACTGAGCATTTACGGTCCATTTACGGTGGTGGCAATGGGCAAACTAATGAAGAGGTATCGGACTATCTGAAAGATATTCAGATGCCTAGGCTGGGGAGTGGACAGTCGATGGAGCTAGATGCAGATATTGAGGAGCAAGAGATATTGAGGGCAATAAAAGACATGAAGAGTGGTAAGGCTCCAGGTCAGGACGGAATTGGTGCAGAATTTTACAAGCACTTTGCATTACTCTTGTCCCCGAGGCTGTTAGAGGTGTTTAATGCAGCGTTTGAGGCGGGGGGGCTGAGTGGTCGGATGAATGAGGTCAAAATAGCAATGTTACCAAAGCAGGGTGGAGACTTGAGAAAGTGTGCAGATTATAGGCCCTTGTCATTAATAAATTCGGATGTGAAAATACTAGCAAAAGTGCTGGCTAATAGGTTATTGCCACTTCTCCCAAAGCTAATCACGGTAGATCAGAATGGGTTTGTCCCGGGCAGGGACACGGCAGCAGCCATTCGTAGGGTACATACTGTTATGGCTGGAATCCCGGCAGAGTCCAGAGCAGCCCTTATTTCCCTAGACGCTTATAAAGCGTTTGATATGATTAACTGGGAATACCTGTTTGAGGTCATGGAGAGGATGGGTTCGCGTTTTATACAAGGACCCTAGGGCCAGGTTGGTGCTGAACGAGACATGGTCAGATGTGATAGATATTAGAAGTGGGACGCGACAGGGATGCCCCCTGTCTGCCATCTTGTTCGCAATAGGCATGGAACCGCTCCTCCGAAAGCTGAATGAGAGGGTTGGAACAGAGGGCATTTATGTAAACGGCATACGAAACCTGACAATAGCATATGCGGACGACCTACTCATTTGTCTTGATGACCCGGCTAAGACTACAAAAGCTGTGTTTGAAATAATTGAAAGCCATGGCAGGTCTTCTGGCTTTAAAATAAACTGGGGCAAATCGGTCTATTTTCCGATTGGGCTGTGTGCTCCGCGACAGTCGCCAGAGGACAAATTGCCGTCTGGGCAGAACTGGTTTAAATATCTCGGAGTGAAGATAGCGCTGGATGTGCAGGTCGCTTATGAGCTGAACTATGTTGATCAGTTGCAGGACATTAAGAGGAAACTGAAGGGGTGGGACATGCTACCTTTGAACCTAGCGGCAAGGATAACGATAATTAAAATGTCAATCCTACCCAAGGTTCTCTATACGTTCCATAACGTGCCAGTGCATGTACCAAGTAAATATTTCAGAGACTTAAGGGCGATGGTGACACAATTTGTATGGAACAACAAGGTGCCTAGAATAGCATATGAGAAGCTAACGAGACCCTATGAAGAAGGGGGGTTCGAACTGCCAGATTTTCAGTCTTATTATAGAGCGGCACAACGTCAGCACGCAATCAGATGGCTGGAGGTAGAGTCGACTGAGCCACAGATTCTGATGGAGAGGAAGTGGTTCAAGAGACATGACTCAGGGAGGTTGTTGATGGATGAGAGAGTGAAAGGAATGGGGAGGCCGGGGCCAGCAATGTTGGGA
Source organism: Desmognathus anicetus (assembly GCA_033119125.1). Lineage (NCBI taxonomy): Eukaryota > Metazoa > Chordata > Amphibia > Caudata > Plethodontidae > Desmognathus > Desmognathus anicetus. Next base: position 9,614 of record JAVSBX010511339.1, read on the forward strand.
CTGAAGTTGTGGTGGGAAATAAACAAAAAACTGGCTGAGGGTAGCAACTATAGTAAATTCATCTCCATTTGGGATGTGTCAATACAGTCGCCACAACTGACGGAAAAAATGTATGCGTCATGGTCTGAGCATGGTGTATTGATGTTACAAGATATATACTCAGAAAATAAGCTTAAGGATGACAAAGACTTAGTGGATGAGGCTGGTGGGGAAGTGGGAGATGTAATGAAATGGCAGAGGTTGAAGCACTGTGTTAAGGAACGATGGGAAATGACACCGTGTGAACCTACTGAGAATGACCTAATAGCTCACACACTGACCTCCATTGGGGAGAGACACCAGATCTCAAGGCTATATAAAATACTGAGAAACAATAAAAAGGATGAGCCAGATTTGCTTAAACAAAAGTGGGAGAATACATTGGGAGAAGAAATAAGTGAAAAAGCATGGAAGAATGCATGTGGTGCAACTAGGAATGTGGCATTTAACATGAAACTGAGGCTGGTGCACTACAGATACCTAACCCAATCATATTAGACACCACTGAGGTTAAACAAAATATATAAGCAAAACGATATATGTTGCAACAAATGCTTAGATACCCAGGCGGATTTCATACATATGACTTGGAACTGCCCGAAATTAGTGGAATACTGGGAGGAGATATTAAAGCTGATATCAGAAATAAGTGAGTATGAAATCCCGATTGAACCACGGTGTGTGTATTTGTATGAACTTCCAAAGATGGATATGACAAGTTGGAGATGGGTTAGGTTGTCGATAGCGGTGGCTAAACTAATGATTACTAGAAAGTGGACATCCGATAAGCCTCCGTCAGTGGAGGAATGGAAGGCTTACATGGTGTATTGCTCCTCACAGGAACAGGAACTGAAATCTATAATGCCGAGCATGCAAACCCCTAAGGACATTTGGAACGACTTCAGAAAATATTTGATGGATAAATCGAATGAAGTACATGATGAGGAAGATGATGAGTTGTTAGCTGAAGATGCGATTTTGTTGAAGGAACTAGTCCTGATTGAAGCGCGAATGGGTATGGATGGGAATGAAAGTGGAGGAGCTAGTTGAAGGTATGTTTGTTTAAGGGAAGATGGGTTGATTGGGTAAAGATGAAGTTGGATTGTATGGATTGTATGGATGTGTGGTTGTGTGTTTGTGATATGTAGAACATTGTCATTGAAAATGTGAAAATTTCAAAAGTGTTTGTATATATGACACATGTAACTATGTTATGAAATGGAAAATTCTGTTAATAAAAAGAAGTTTAAAAAAAAAAGAACCTACAGATAGGTCTACCATTGACAGAAGGGTCTGATGTAGCACTACTGAACATGAGGCTAGGGTATTACCATTGGAAGAGCCTTCAGCATATATGTCAGTTGTGCGTTCACGTTGAGGTATATTCGTAGCCTGCGATGAAAGCACAGTGGTAGAAATACTTTTAGGAGAAGAATTATAGGGAGCAGATAAAGATGGAAGTGCAGTGTCTGTTTCGAATCGAAAAAGTTTGGTAGACGCGTCCGAGGTCGCAGTAGTGGCGTATGCAGAGATGAGAGGTTGGCCATTTAGAGGGGTGCTGACATTTGAAGGACCCGTTTTCGCACATTGTCGGGTTATAGGCATGATGTTAGAGTCGATAATGGCTAGTGCACAAACTGTTTAAGATGAAATTCTTACCTCAAGTAATAGAGCCTCAACGAGACTCGGACGAGCTCAGACGAGCCACTCAGTTCCCACTCGCGTTTCGCCGCTACACGTTGCCGCTTAAGGGGCTTGTTTTTGAGTCAGTCAGCTGATGAGCGTGGACTCTGGGTAGCCGTGGTGAC
>JAVSBX010512440.1:0-11454 GCA_033119125.1 Desmognathus anicetus
TGTTTAGCTGGTATCCAGAATAGGTACCAAAATCCTCTGCATAAAACCAGGCAGCCTCAATTACTGAGCAGGGCTCAGCTGAAATAATTAGAATATCATCGGCATACATACATAACTTGACCGGTGCTAAGCGAGGTGAAGTAAATGGCTGAATACGGGGAGTAGTTCTCAATTGTTGGGCATAGGGCTCAATATATAGAGCATATAATAAAGGCGAAAGAGGGCAACCTTGCCTGGTGCCGCGTGTAATCTTAAAATACTCCGAGTCATTCCCGTTAACCAATACACAGGCAGATGGATTTTGGTAAAGAGCCTGGACACCTTGATAAAGGGAGTTGGAAACCCCCGATCGTCTAAGAGAGCCCACAGAAATTGCCAGTTAACCTGGCCAAACGCTTTTTTAGCATCGAGAAAAACCATAGTTAGTGGCAACTGATGAAATGTGGCTAAATCAATCAGTGTTGCTACAAGATTAGTATGGTGAGTGGTATCTTTGCCAGGGATAAAACCGTGTTGATCGCTGGGGACTATCAGGTGAATAATTTTGGCCAACCGAATAGCCAGAATTTTGGCGTATAATTTAGAATCCCCATTAATTAAGGAAATGGGTCTATACGATGAGCAGTATGATGCATCTTTACCTTTTTTAGGAAACGCAATAATACGCGTCCGTGACCAAGAGTCAGGTATAGCACCAGTATCCCACACAGATTGAAAAACCTCCAGCATCAAGATTAATATATCATCGCTAAGAGCGCTATAAAATTCTGGGGGAATCCCATCCAAACCTGTCGCCTTCCCAGACGGCAGTAGCTTTAAGGCAGCTAATAATTCATCCATAGTAATCGGAGCTACTAATAATGTCTTGGTCTGCTCAGATAGTCTACCAGCCCAATGATTCTGCCGCATAAACCCATCCAATTGTTGAGGAGTATAGGAAGTTTTATCACAATATAATTCTTGATAGAATTTGCTAAAAATTTTAAGAATATCTGAATCCTGTGTATGCACACAATCATTCGTATCTTTGATGCTAGTAACAGGTGAGAACCCCTTGACATCCCGGGTGATCAGAGCAAGTACCTTGCCAATATGTTCACCTTGCTCATGCATAGTTGTTCTATAAGAGATTAAACAAGCCTTGTTAACAGCCAAAACGGCCTCCTTAATTTTGACACGAGTTTGTATTAGCTCATCATTGATCTTATTAATTAGTTCCTGAGAGGCAGCAGTTCTAATTAGTTCGGCGTGTTGTTGTTCTAGACTAGGTAACAGCTCTAAATTGTTGTTCCAGCTGTTGAGAAGATGACCGCTCTTGAATAGTGTAGGAAGTAACATAGCCTCTAATGGCTGCCTTCAATGCATCCCATACCCAAAAAATATGTGCAGAATCCCGATTAATAGCAATAAAATCCCTAACGGCTGACTTAACAAAAAGGCTGAATCATGAAGCAATCATAGGGCAAGATGGCCGCCGTGTGAGTAACACGGCTGGGCGGCTACTCCCGATCAGTCGAACATAATGCTTATCTGTATTATTCTCTTACTTAATCTAGGATCTGCAAACCACTTCGAACCCCCCTCCATACTGTGCCGAGGGTGTGCGGTTTAACTGTCTCAGGGGTTCCCTCTTTACTTTACTTTACTTTATGCACTTATAAAGCGCCAGCAAACCCGTAGGCATCAGGGCGCTAAGATGAAAGCAAAGTTCATCAGAGGTGGTCTAAGAATGGGCTGCAGTAACACATAGCAGGCGAGATCGTGACAACAACAACTGAGGGGCAGGCATGGGATCATTCAAAGAGAAAAGTTTTAAGGGATTTCTTGAGGCCATCAAGGAGATGTAAGCGTCTGAGGTCTGGGGGGAGTGCGTTCCAAAGGACAGGTGCGAGATAGTCAAAGGCGAGGCCTCCACCGGTTTTTAATTTGACTCTCGGGACATGTAGAAGGCCAGAGGCATTGCTACGGAGTGTTCTGGGCTCTGAACGAAGGCATATTCTGTTCTTGAGATAAGTGGGGGCTTTCTCAAAAAGAATTTTATGAGTGATAACCAAAATTCTAAAAGAGATACAAGCTCCCACGGGCAGCCAATGCAGTTCTCTGCGAGTCTCGGAGACATGATCGAATTTCCTAAGTCCTCGAACTGCCCGAACTGCACAGTTTTGAAGAACGTGAAGCTTCTTCACGTTTCCTTGGCTGGTTCCTCCAAGGAGGCTGCCACAATAACCCAGTTTGGATCCAACTATAGCCCTAGCAATAGTGGCACATGCGTGTTCTGTGAGAAATGGTCTCACTTGCCACAGCAATCTTATATAGTAGGATGCAGAGGAGCAGATGTAGTTCACATGTGCACCATCGATAGTGATGAGTCGAGAAAGACTCCCAGGGTTTTCACTCTTGTAGACACAGGGATGGTGCAACCCGGGATGGTAAAAGAGGTAAACTCTGGCTCTAGCTTTCTTAATCTAGGCTGAGATCCTAGGATAAGTAACTCGGTCTTGGAGTCGTTAAGAGCTAGGCCATTACAAGCCATCCAATCCTGGATGAGCAGAAAGACACGGTTGACAGTCAGTGTGTCCTGGGCGTGAACACCAGATAAGCGTAGTACCACCTGTGTGTCATCCGCGTAGTTTGTATATAGGATGTTATGCTCATCAAGGAGGTCAAAGATCTAAATGGAATGAATATGGATGAGAGATGTACAAGGTCCTCGAATGTGACGAGATATGTTAGGGTGCTTATAGACATTCTAGTGGAACCGAGAGCAGGTGCTTGAGCAGCTCTTCCCGCAGGTCGAGTCAGGGAACAATGGCCCCTAGGTGACCGCGTCATCCTCCCCTCTGCCCCTGGCTTAGGGCCATCCCTGAGTTGGGACATAATACGTGTTGGCGTGTGGCTTGCGGGGGGCGACATCCCTCCCCCCTTACCCTTCTCAGGGAACCATTAACCTCAGCTGGGGGCCAGGATAAAGAATAAGAGCACAGATAGGGTCCCATTCTCACCTCTGTATACTCAAGAGTGGTCCTTACAGTGGCGTCTTAGAGGTCAGCAGTTGAATTTGCTTGTGTTTGTGAGGGTCCAGAGTAGTGAATGTTCCCTTGTTGTATCTTTTGTTGTTTTGAGAGTGTTTCTGCCTGTGATGAGGTGGAGGCCGTACACTCCTGCATCTTCACAGCTCGTTTAAAAGTACCTAGCGGGGGATGCCTCGAATAGATACAGGCATCCCCTTAACAGTTAACAGAAATACATTTTTTTATCAGATCCACCGTATGAGTTTAGGGAATCGCACAGTACTGTAGATCAAATAGCAAATGTGTATTTATTCATTTCTTAATATGCTATGAAGGGTGGCCCCTATTTCATCTTCATCTTATTGAAATACAAGTTACTCTCAGCCTGTTAAACTCCCTACACTAAGTACGGCAAACGAAAGCCAAGATGGACAGTCACTGGAAGTCAAATGCCAACCATTCACAAATACAGAGGGAAACCAGAACAAGATGACTGCACTTCTTGGATTCAGTGAACCCTTGCATTCTGCTTGCACTTGTTTCATGAGACACCAGGATGTAGGTACAGTATGCCCATCAACTACTGTACATCACAATGATTGTACAGATAAGGTCCAAGAGTCACACTCTACTCCCCTGCCCATCACTGACATACAAATGATCATAGACATTTCAGTTTGCTGGAGTTCAGACAACCTGCCATTGAAGAGCAGGCCTCGCTCACTGTCATTTCATACTCCCCACCTGAGTTTTCAACCTTGTGCAAACCCTTTTTCCCATTAGTAAACGAGATGGTAAGAAAAAACACCAAGATCTAACCATCATGGTATAGACTTGGGAAACAAAGGTATCCAGCTAAAATATGAAATCTGTATGTACAATAGCTGTCACTGGATCTCAGCATTAAATTAGTGTTTATGTTTTTTTCATGTTTTAGGTTTTGAAATATGAACGGCTGGCAATGGAGGCATCTGCTTCAGTAAGAAAAATACAACAGTATATTATTAAATGCTGTACTAATGTTAAAAAATGTAGCAGCTGTGACTTGTGAACTATACAGTATAGAAAGAGTGTAAATACCAACTCCAAAGATAATTATGATGACAATTATTGTTTCCAATCATTGTATTTTTAGGACCATGCTTCCCGAACAGTAGCAGATTAAATAAGAAACATTTTAGAAACCCATACTTTCCGCCTCATTACGAGTGAAATGCAATAAAATGCTTGGAGGCACAGAAAACGCAGGCTCCGGCCATGCAAAATTGATGCATGGCTGGCCCACAGCATTACGAAATTGAAAATGCGTATGAGTAGGGTTTTGCGCAATTTTTTGCTCAAACCCCCTTATACGCATTTTCAATGCATTTATCACAGATCCCACGCATAAAATATGTGTGCGATTCTTCAGAGTACTCCCCCTTTGGCCTTACTCTTTCTAGATGACTTGTGTATCTCTGGTATCCAGGAGATGCAGAAATTGCTTCAATAATGCGCTTAAAGCTAGCAGATAAAATTCACCTATTTGAGTCAAATTTACAAAGTTATTCTGGCGTTCTCCTCTTCCCAGGGTGTCTTTGATTCTAGAAATATATAGGCTCAGTCTTTAGCGCCGCTTCACAAGAGTCCAATATTAATTACAAGCATCTTTCTGTCTCTTCCTAATGTCCACAAGAAGGTTTTAGTGCCTTAAGAATTCACACAGTCTTTTGGGATCTTGGGACCCCTTGGCTTGGTTATACAAAGTCTTTGCTGTTTACACTCAGTCTTTCAGAAGGCCTCACCTCTGTCTTGTTTTGTTCTGGCTCCCCTTTGTTTGACTATTTCCCTTGGAATCTGGATGAATGAGGATCACTTTGTACTTGGATCACCATATTATTGCCCTGGGTCACTTCCTGATTTGTATTCACCAATTTGTCATCCTGGTCTGCATCAGCACCTTCTGTGCAGGTTCATCAAATTATTATCACAGATTGGGTCACCACCGTGTGCACTGGGCTCACCATATTATCACTCTGACATTTGGGTCGCTGCATCCTAGACTGGAACCGTAGTATTATCATACCGAGTTGTGTCACCACCTTCTGGGCTGTAGTTGCTGTATTATTACCCTGGGTCAAGGGCAACTCTTCCATGGTGTTGTAGTCCCTAATTATCACTCTTGGCCTGGTTCGCCTCTTCGGTGTGGCTGGGCCACCTTTGTGAGACCTGCAGAAATGCCAGTGCATGCTAGGCTGACTACTGGCTAACATGTAAGCAGTTCGAACAGGGTTGTCTAATGACAGCTCAGCGAGTGTAGCTCTGAACCCCGTTGTTCCCTTGGACATCACTCCTGCCAAGGATGGCTACAGCAACACCTGGTTACAAATCTCTGCCCTTCCTTGACCTCCCTTTGCTACAGAAGGAGCTGGGAAGTTGTCAGGCCACTTCAGGAGGAAGGATTTGGAGCTATGGCTTCACCTCTGACCTTTATAACAGCACCACTGATTGCTTGGTGGGATTGCTGAACAATCAGGGCTTCTTGGCTGCTTCTGTGTCTTCATCAGATCCCGGCTGATGATGTCCTGCTCTCGTATCTTTTTACTTGCCAGTTTTTTAGGAACTGGAATCATCCATTTTGGGTACAGTCAACTCAGCTTCTCCCAATTATTTTGTTGACTCTCTCAGGTTTCTAGAAAAGGGCTCTTACCTCTGGTTGTTAGTCCTGTTTTGTTGGTGTATGCTGCCAGGCATGCTGTCTGACAGTTCTCCAGTGACGATCTACAGTAGTTTGCACCAAGCATACAGTAGCCCTTGCACACCTTTTCACCTCACCACTTCAGTGGTTGCTCTCAATTCGAAGGCTCCTGGTGGGTGGTCTGCTCCTGTTAGCCACAACAGTTACACCATCACATTTAGGCAGCCCCATTTGCCTCTTATCAACTGGGACATCCCATCATTCCATGTTGGGCCCTGCTGGAGGCTTAGTCTGTAATAAGTAGCCTCAGTCCCATGTTGGTCATTGGAAGACTAGACCTTCCAACTCTCTCTCTCTCGCTGGACCTCCTAACAAATTGGTTTGATTTTTCTGTTGTTCTCCAAACCTCTAAGTGAGCAGGTCAGGTTGATTTTTTTCAAATCATTCCTGGAGCACCCTGCTCGGGGTAGTTCAGCATCTTATTAGATATCTAGAACCCAATATGTCAATTCCGCTCATTTTCTATGTTATATCGATCTCTTTGAGCTGGTCCATCCTTCCCATCTTGAGTTTCACCGACGAGCCTTTTGTAAAGTAGATGAAGTTGACTCAAGGTTTCATTCTTGTAACTTCAAAGTGGCTCCTCCATCACCCTTTGTGTACCGTGTAGAAGTGGTTCCAAAGGGAAAATTTCAGGGATAAGTGGCAGCAAAGGGGTTTCTTGTGATGATTCATCACAGTAGGCCACTCCGTTTCCAGCGGGAGAAGCTCATAAATGCAGGCCTTCTTCTCCTCTGCCATTCCTGCTTCCGGTCTTACATACCACTTGTTTTTGGACAAGCACTTTTTTAGTGCTATTAATTAGATGGGAACCTGGATTGGTTCCTGTCATCAGCTAAAGGGTTCCTCCAATCGGTAACACTCCTGCCCAGCATGCAATGTGGCTTCTTCTCACGGAAGGTGTTAAATAGCTAACATGCAGCAATCTTGGATTTTCTCTATTCTCCTCCCATAAAGTCTAGTCCAAGGCATTAAGCCCTGCATTCCTTCCTGGCTCCCCATCACACTTCATTCCCTGTTGCCTCCTTGCCTGCACATAGGGCGCTGGCGTGGCAGCATCTCACTGTTCTGCTTTCCTTCATTGGGGGAATCAACACCTTCCTGTGGCATCCATCAATACAACTTGTGGACACAGCCCAGTGCCTTCCAGAGCTCCCAAGTCTCTCCCTGTTTATCTTTCCACCATAGTCAGCCACCATAGATCTCATTATAGCCGTCCTCTTGTGTTCTCCTCTTGATCTGTCTCCCTGCTGGTTGGTCTTTCCTATTATCAATTTATCATATTTTCATGTTATCATACATTTATAATGGATCAGAAACTTTGGGAGGGTTATTATGGTATGGACAGCAGCCATCCTGGTTGTGGTACTCATGATAAATCAGCTTATATGAGTTGTTTCAAGAGGGGCCTGAAAGACGCTTGTTCTGGTTTACCAGCTTTCTCCTGACTTGAGAGGAAGAGAAAAGAAGAGGAGAAGACGACAAGAGGAGAGGTAGCGTGAGGAGGAGGTCATGAGGTGTTATTTCAGTAATGGGTTGATTTGTGTTTACACTTTCCCCTTTAAATAGTCTTTTTAGATTGAGTGGTGAGGGGCGATGAAGAAGAGGGTGAAGTAAAGGAGGTGGAAGCTTAAGGTTCGGGATAGACTTGGATCTCCAGTTCTCCCCTGCCTGCTTTTAATGGTGGAATGGAGGAAGGGGAGGGAGAGGGAAAGGAGACAAATGTTTCACCTAGTGCTTTGGATTTCTTTTTTCGTATATTTTTCTTGCAGTCAGCCTTGGTACCGTTTGGTGATCGGGTGTGGTTTGGTGATGTGTGAATGCTAGATGGGCTCTTCTGAATGTAATCTGTTGAACACCTACCGTTCTTTTTCTTTGTTATCTGTGTGGGGGGAATGTTACTCCTGCAGTGCACATGACCTTAGAGTAGTGGTCCCCCTTCACTGTGGTTTAATGTGTGGGTCACTAGAATGAAACTACATAAAAAGCAATTGAGGGTTGGCTCAGGCCTGGTTATCTGTGTGCCTGATATCAGGGTGTTAGTGTGTAGAATTAATTCCCCCCGGAAGATCACAAAAGGTCCTTTTTGAATGACTCTGGTGCTATTGAGCGCATTTATAGCACCATCCAGGTCTGGATGGCTACGAATTGCCTTGTCCTAAATGACAGCAAAACTGAGTTGTTAATCTTGTGGGACTAGACACCGACTGGCTAGCCTTGGTCCTGATTATGGTCAATTTACTCTTGCCGGCTGCTCGATCTCTGTTCTCCCATTTGTGAAGACACTGGAAGTCTACCTTGATGCCAACCTGACCATGAAAAAACACATAGCGCACCTGCCTTCATCACGTGCCTCTCTAACTAAGCTTTTGTTTCAAATTAGGCCTCATATTTCTCAGAAGCATATGTCCCTGTTGGCCTGTGCTTTGATAACTGCTAAGTTGGATTATTGTAATGGTCTTCTGATTGTGACCTCTAAGTCAAATCAGGCTAAGCTACAATCCAGTAGGGCGCAGTTAGGGCCATCTTTGGCCTGAATCGCCAAGATCTTATCTCTGCTGTTAGGAGATCGCTGCATTGGCTGCCTGTCCATAAGCGGATTGTTTATAAGACTATTCTCCTAACCTATAAATGCCAGACTGGTTTAGCACCCTCCAACTTAGCTCAGTGTCTTCACTTGGGTCCAGTCCGCAGAACCTTGCGTTCAAATCAGGAGCACTTTATGATGAAGCCCTGTTATAAACTAGAGGGCTTTGAAGATTCATCATTTGGCGTTTGCACCCCGGCTGAATGGAAGAAACTTCCATGGACATACTTAACTCCCCTTGATAGGTTTAAAACTGCATTAAAAACGTATTTGTTCGCAGATGTGGGTTGACTAGCATCTGTTTGATATTCTTATTGCTGGATTGCTCTGGGTTAAGATAAATTAGATTGTCCTGTGTCTTGCATGTGATCTTTGTTGTATATGCACATTGATGCCTGCGGGATGGCACGTTATAAATAAAGAATAAGATTTATAATTAGAAAACAAATAAATGTTCATTACAAGGTTCATTTTATGAAATAACAGTGAAAAATATTAGCAAACAGCAGCGATACTGTTTTAATATAAGTACATTTTATTGCATATTTTAGAAGAATGTAGACTGGACGACAGTGTTGAATGTATCAAATTATTTTTAACACTGGGTCTCTATCCATTCTTTTGCAGCCAATCCTCCAGTATTACTTTAAAAAAAAACATTTCACAAAAAAGTTGAGCCGACGCAACAGCTGGCAAAGTATGAGGGAAAACGCTGCCATTTTAGAAACACCGGAAGAATTGGAGCAAGAGGTATGATTTCAATTTGTTTACAAAACCTTTCCCAATAACATACATGTTCAAGGTGTCAGTAATAGCTCATTGCAGTCTTTAAAACAACATACTGTAGCCATACAGGAAAGGCTGAGATGATTATAATAGGAAACCCTACTGTCCTGCCTGTCGATGGGGTTTCAAGGAGATGATTTTCTACTGACTTTTTGGGGTAAAGATACCAGAGGCAGTCAATTGGTATTTGCACATTGACCAACAGGTGAGTAATCTGCATTTTAATTCCCCCAATTTATAGCATCAAGAATGAGATCAGTGCACAATGTTACACCTATCACTTAGTCTCTCATGGTCAAGATAGAAAGATAAGCACTAATATCAGAGAGGTCAACATAGTGTTGTGTCATTGGCTTCGGCCTATGCTGCAGGTGAGGAAAAGTCAGAGCTGGCTCAAAAAGTTGTAATGCTTTATGAAAAGATGTATTTCAACACTCATCCAAAGTTACCCAGAGTCTAGACTGTACAGCAGAACCGAGGGGTAAAGGTTGGTGCTTATATAGCACTGCAAGCCCATAAGCATCAAAGCACTGATAATAACGGTGACATCGTTACCCCACAGCATGTTCCTGGCATGGTACTCAATTTATCCCCCGGGCATTCCTCATCACTTCACTTTCGACTTCTGGCCGCCTTCTTTTGGCCCTCTTCAAGAACCTGGGATTCAAGTTTCTACCTACACTCTCCAAGGAGCTGCAGATTAGCTCCATCTGCAGCTCCGGGCCTTTCAAAATGAGATCCTTGAGGAAGATCCTTCCATTCCTTCCACCTGAACTCAGAGTCCCAGTGGTTGGGGTGGCAGTTTATGGGAGTCTGGAATATTGCAATGCCCTCTTTTTTGGCCAGCCCAGTAAGTATCTGTCTTGGCTGCAAATTCTGGAAAACACTGGAGTACGTCTTGTTACAGGCCTTTCTAAGTGTAGTCTCATTTCTCAAACCCGCCAAACTCTTCATTGGCTTCCGGTCCAATCTAGGATCATCTTTAAAGTACTCTGCATGGCTCATCGAGCTGTCTATGGGCTAGGTCCAGTGTATCTCCGTGATAAGTTGCACCATTATCAACCTTCTCAGTTACTTCGCTCTGCTTCCACCCTCCAATTCATCGAGCCTAACTTTCGTCGGGAACAGCTAGGTGGCAGGGCCTTTTCTGTACTGGTTCTGCAGCTCTGAAATGCCTGCCCCTCTTGCTCCACAAGACACTAGATCACTCTTCCTTCAGGTGCCTGCTAAAAACTCATCTTTTCAACTAAGGCTAGGGTGTCTGCTTCTTACTTCTCCTTTCTCTCTCCAGTGCCAGGATACCTTTGGGTCACAGTTCGCGCTGTACAAATTCTTACTTAGTTATTTACTTTATCAACCTCAGAAGGATGAAGGCCTGAGTCAACCCTGCCGGGATTCAAACCTATAATAGCAGGCTGTGCACAGACATCATGTTGTTTGTCTTGTCCTATGTTTTAAAGCGGTGCGAAGCTTGCAGTCAACGCTATACCAAATTTTTTACATAAATAAATAAATAAATAATAATAAATAAATCAGAACAAGTACTCTAATCGTAGTGCTATCCGACTGTGGTCCCAACGACAGCCATTAGAACCTGTCACTGGCACGCCAAATTAGTACATCAAATTGAACCAACTACATTGAAGTGAATTGAAGGTTTGTTCACTATATTTAAAAGTTGTCATTTGCGGATGATATGGTTCTATCGCCAGGGGGATGGTGATAGATGTTTGGGCTGTGAGGTAATGCTTTGCGGCACCTTCTCACTGGAATGACTTTCACCACCTTGATAGCACCTTCCATAAGTGAGATAATGATAGGTGTTTACAGCACCTTCTCCACCTTACACCTGCCCCCTTTTCGATGCTCTCGACTGACAGGGGATAGAATATACCAACCATACTGATGACACAGGTTAATATCTTGAGGGGTTTGTTTAAGAGCAGCCAGAAGGTTTGATTTTGCCAATTTATAGTCCTTATTGAAAAATTTAAAATAAGCAACTCTATACCAGAAAGTTTTATCCTCACAGTCAGCGAAATCATACATACCAATAATCAGAATATGAAATTCCTGGCGTTTGTCGGCCTAACTACTTTGGCCTTTTAGAATTAGTGTGGTAAGCATTTTCAAAGAACTCTCTAAGCACTCTGATTTCAAGCAACAGACCCCAGAACAAGATATATTATTCTGTTTAATGCTAAAAAACTAACCAACAATAAATGTTTTTGGAGCTGCTTAAGTCTTGAATGTGAGGACAGTCTGTTTGTGGTATATAGACTTTTCATTTTTTTTCGCCAGCTAGGGGCCAAATGGACCCCTAGGCTGGGTGT
>JAVSBX010513549.1:0-11441 GCA_033119125.1 Desmognathus anicetus
GAGATATTAATATAAATCACAACTGGAGGTCCCACATCGAGACGTATCTTTGTCCTTAACAGAGGTGGTCTGTATTTTATAGATTAGTATCCTAGTGATCAATACCCATAAGGAATAATGACGAATCAGCCCCCAGAAGGAATCACTTTGGAGGCTCTCATGTTGTCAGTTGAAACCACATTATATGAATATATTCCCACCCCTGCAATCACCCAACAAGAATGGGGCACGCAGGGAAGAAATGCTATTTTAGCGTATCCTCATAATACCCTAGAGAAAACAGGGGCTCTCCCATTGGCCATGTTAAGATTACATGAGGCCGTAGGTAACAAGGATAAATTAAAAGCCCTCGCGAATCTCACGGGAACTTTATGGTTCGCCCACGAATATTTATTTACACAGGTTCAGAGCTTGAAAGATGATAGAGAAAATCAAGCGAGAACGCTGCAACAGTTGCAAGATTTGCATAATGGGTGCGCTGACATTCTACAGAATGTTCAAGCCGAACTGAATGGTTATAAAGATAGTATTAACCAACTTCAGATTCAAATTGCTAGAGAAAAAGACCAACACAAAATTGAACAGGATGCAATTGACAACCAAATAAAACGAATTACTAGAGAAAATGACGGCCATGAGGCTACCATCCGCCAGATTAGGGATGAGGTGACGCTAAGAGACACCGAAATAACCAGGTTACAAGGTGTAGGAATCAGCCAAGTAATGGACATGGCTAGAATAGAAGCAGAAAGGAAAAACCTCTTTGACCAGCTAGCAGCCGCGCAACAAGAAATTCAGCAGAATTCACAAAGAATAGCTCAGGAAACGCAGCGTGCGCAGCAAGCTGAACAGGACCATGCTCAATGCACAGTCCTAACAGATAGGCTCAGGCAGGAAAGAGAGACTGCGCTAACCGCAGAGAGAAATATTAGAAGTGCGTATGCGCAGAAAAGCCAAAAGTGTGAGACTGCAGAGAATGAGAACGCGGATTTGAAATTGCAGGCCTCTAACCACCGTGCACAAATTCAGTGGCAGGCGCAGGAATATGGGGCATTGCAGAAAGAATGCATAAAGGTGGTTGAAGCGGAAAGGGCTGCGCAACTCCAGGTGAAACAGTACCTTGCTGAGTACCAAGGTGTCCAGCGAGAGTTAAATGCTCTCAAAGGAAGGGTGGGCATGCCAGCTACTGAAAGTATCTGGAAACCTCCCCCAGAGGAAGCGCAGGGTCTAGAGGGGGCAACCTCTTTACCCGCCAAGGTGGTCAAAACCACAAGTGGTCTTGGTCCCCTTGTGAGTGCATCTGCTAGTCTAGGGCCTAGAAGGGAAGATACTAGCCAGGGCTCATCTTCTGAAGAAGAGGGGGAGTTCTCTGTCCATGAGAGTCAGTCCTCTCAAGTGGAAAATGAAGGTAGAAATTCCCGTGAGCGAAGGAGAATTCGGAGGCTTAGAAATATTGAAAGGGAAAAAACGAAAAGTTCAAAGAACTTAACAGAATTCACTAAGATTCTGAAACTTATTCCCCTATTCAAAAGGGCCGAGAAAGGGTCTATTTTGAATCACTTAGATCATTATGAGAGAGTTCTGTGTTCTGCTGGTATGGATAGTACCAAGCAGAAAATAGAATTTGTGTCATGGACTTTTGGCCCTGAAGAGAGGAGTTTCTTTTTAGGGATGAACCAGAGTTCATATGGAACCTGGCCAGAGTACAGGAGAGAGATAATAAAACATTTCTCAATCCATAGGAATGAACAGGACGCTCTCCGTCATGCGTTAAATATGACGTGCAATGATAATCAGCACCCCAGGGATTTCCTTCATGTGCTGAAAAATGCTTTTTCCTGCGCGTATGATGAGGTTGATTTGGATTCTAAGGAGTTCAGAAGGGCCTACTTTCATGCACTGCCTCAAGCCACTAAATTACAGATGGCAGGTTCAAAGTATGAGCGTAAGGAACTAGATTGGATTGTCAAGAAGGCAGTTAGTATCTATGAGGTGAGCAGAAGCACCCCCAAAGACACTAAGCCCAAGGTAGTGGCCAAACCCGCTCAGGTGAGTGAGGTCACCAAGAAAGAGTCATTAGAATTGGAGTCAGGTGGAATGAAGTCTGACACCAAATCTAATGCGCAACCTAAGAAGCAAGATGACAATAGGAAATCAAAAGATAATGCGGCCAATAATTCCCGGTCTGGTTCTTCTTCCAATAACCAAGGGGGAGGGCCCAGAGGGGACGGCTATATTAGCCCTCGTTATAGGGGTGATAATCCCATCAATAACTTCCGTTACAGGAAGTTTGGTGATCAGGGAAATCGCTCTCCCAATAATGAGAGAAGATATAGTGGGTCTGGGAATGAGCAGAGTGAGTCCGTAGACATGAGAAGGTTCATGGATGATGCCACTCAGATTTTGAGGCAGGTAGTCAAAACTCAAGCTCAAATGGAAAGTTATCTGGAAAGGCAAAAGGCTTCACAGACAGCAGCTCCAGCCAATAATGCATCATGAAGGTCACCGCCGCAGGAATGCACCTTACCAACACAAGGTCTAAGTAATCCCTTTTCTTGTGCGCCTAAAATAATAGATGTCAAGGGGGAGGATGAAAAGCAGGTAAGTGTGCAGGTCGATAAGGCAATGGGAGGAGATGCTCCAAAGCAGGGTATCACTTTCAGCGCAGATGATCCGTCGGTGTACCATTATGAGTGTGTTGATAAAATTGATAAGGTTGATAACTCCTCCACCCCAGATTGTCCTCATCAGAAATGTCAGGAGAAGTGGGTTAGTGAGGTAGTACTCCAAAAGCTTACTCAATTGGAAGCTGAGGAGGAATGGAGCAATGCAGCTGATGTTTTGAGAATGGAAAAGCAGGTATTTGAGTTGGAGGAGTTAGGAAAGTTAACTCCCCTACCTCAAAGAGTGCGTAGAGGAGACAGAATTGGTAAGTGTGACATAGCACCACAAACTGAGGTAACTCAGGATGAAGGTAAGGTGGTAGTGGCTAGTGTAGGGACACAGGAAATGCCTAGGCAGATTACTATCCCCAAAGTAACCACCAACCAGGAAATTAGTCATCTGAAACAGAGTATGATGAAGAATTCCCACTTCATTAGTCACCTCAGAAATGAAGGAGACAGGTACTATGTTCCCATATTGATAAGCCAGAAATGGACAGTAGAAGCACTGATTGATACAGGATCCCAAGTAACGTTGGTGTCCCAGAAATGGGTGGACTCTGTTATCAATCAGGAAGACAACATTAAGATTGGGAAAAGCAAAGAATATGCTGGAAGAGTTCACAATCTCAATGGAAATGAGGTGCCAGTTAACGGTATTGCTGATTTGGAATTGAAAATTGGCAAACACGTGATGGTGCACCCAGTGATTATAGTGCAACTTGATACCTTTGATATGTTGGTGGGCGGAGATTGCTTAAGGAGGCTGTCTCCACTCATCGATTATCTCAATGGAATCCTATGGGGTCAGGTAAAAAGACCCATTCCACTGAGAAAAGTCAATGGAAAAGCCAATATGGAACCAGACACACACTTAATAGAGGCTAAATCAGCTTCTGTTGAGGTGTATCTGAGGAACAGCCAGCAGCCAGAGATGACTGTAGTGGTTAAGAGCAATGGTAACAGGACGATACAGAAGACCCCAGGTCAGGTCACCATCAACCTTAGAGAGGATAAGGAGTGGGACACTGATTTGGTGGAAGATTGTCTTAGGTTCTTCATTAGGGATGAAACGCCCGAAACTGCTGAAAGCTGTGATGGCGACCTAAAGACTCGGATAATAGCTGATTTAGTCAATAAGGGAGAAAATTGGTTTATACCGGTGCGATTAGAAGGAGAGAATCAAACTACCCAAGCCAAAATTGCCTTGTTGTCAGAAATGAGTGTAATTAGGGAGTCTGAGTATCTTCAACTTGCTGCCAATAGGAAGATAAGTCTATACCCAGTGAGTGATAACTCTATCAAAGGGCTTGATGGTTCTGAAGAGGAACATGAAGTCCTAGGTAGGGCAATGATTCAATTAGATATTGGGGGTAAAAGAATATTCCACAATATGTTAGTTGTTAAGGAAACTAAAGAGCCAATATACATTGCCAATGATGTGTTGAACCGCATGGCTGCTTTTCTGGATCTGAACCAGAACAAATGCTGGTCCAGGTTGGGAAAAACACCTGCAGGGTTCAAGGACAATAGCTTAGCTGAGGCATCTGGACAATTAATGCCACATGCTGTTCAACTAAGGACCTACAAAGAAGAGATTATACCCGCCAATACCAGACAAGCTACCTTGTCTTTAATTAGGCAGAAAGGACAGATGTTTCCTGAAGGTAGTGAGGCATTTATCCAATTGGATAATGAACTCTTGAGGATGGGACTAAGTTTATCTCACACTCCTCTAGTGGACGTAGGTTCAGGAAATTGTAAGATAGTGATTAATAATGAGAACCCTTATCCCATTACATTAAGGAAGGACATGGATATTGGAATGGCTATTGATGAAAAATATTACTCCTCTGATTTGTGTAATCAAATTATCGGTGTGATTCCGGAAATGCTTAATGAAGCAGAAGGATTCACCAATGATGAGATTTGCAGCAAACCAAAGGGGATGTTTACCATACAGTCTGTTTATCCTTTTCAAGTGGCTGAGGCTGAACGGATTCCATGGTGCATTGAACAGGAACAGATTGTGTTCAAAATGCATACGGACGAAATTTTTGTCGATAAAGAAACACCAGGTAAGTACGGATCGGGAACGGTTTCCCCTACGTCTGGGGTTTTTGAAGTTAATCTTTCAGAGCGCCTAGAGGAGCAACACGAGATCGCTACCCCCCTAGTCTTTCCTGGATTCGACGTCCTAGTAGAAGAGCAGATTCAAAAGGCGGACGGGTGCACAACGGATGAAGAACGGGAAGAATTTAGGAAAGTGCTGTATGAGTTCCAGCATGTCTTTTCTAAGGACTCCTATGACTGTGGGTTGACTGACTTACATGTGGTCAGGATACCTACAGATCCATCGCTCCCACCTGTTTATCAGCGACAATACAGGTTGCCCTTGGCTTCATTGGAGGCCTTGGATGAAATAATCCGAAATCTCGAAGAGAGGAAGATCATAAGACCTGTACACAGCACTTTCAACACTCCTATATTGGCCATTTTGAAGACTAATGGTACTTGGAGGCTCTGTGCGGACCTGAGAAAGCTGAACCAACGAGTCCACAGGTCAAGGTGGCCATTGCCATTTATTGACCAGGGTTTGGCTCAGATCCAAGGTGCTAAGATTTTCACCACTTTGGATATGACCTCAGGGTATTGGGTGTTGCCTATTGCCCCTGAGGATCAATACAAACTTGCCTTCAATTTTCGAAGTAAATCATACTGTTGGGAACGAGCCCCATTTGGGTTTATTAACAGCGGGAGCGAGTTCAACATCTTCCTAACGAAGGCCATGCCAGACGCCCTTGAGAGGGGCACGCTGACCTATGTAGATGACATCCTAATCAAAAGCGAGAGCTTGGAAAAACATCTAGTTGAAGTTAGACATGTTCTAGGACAACTGATGAGGGCTGGTGCTAAGGTATCACTCCAAAAAGCCCAGTGGTGTAAGGAAAGGGTGAACTTCTTGGGTCATGAGATAACCCCTGAAGGTCTGAACCCTCAGAAGAAGAGGATTGAGGCTTTATATAAGCTGAAAGATCCTACCACCGTTAAGGAACTGAGAAGTTTGCTGGGATTAGCAAACTATAGTAGGAAGTTTATAGAACACTATGCTGATGTCACGCAGCCTCTAGTGAAACTTCTGAAGAAGGACGTTCCTTGGGAATGGGGTCCAGCCCAGAAAGAAGCTGTCCGGACGCTAAAGGACAGAATGACCAAAGCACCTTGCTTGGCTTATCCTGTCAGGGATAAAGAGTTTTTCATTGAAATTGGACATTCTGACACCTGTTTGACCGCAGCTTTATATCAAAAGCATGATCAAAATCATAAAGTGATTGCTTTTGCTAGCAAAGCCTTGTCTTCAGTGGAGGTTAAGTTCAATGAATGTGAGAAGTCTCTCCTGGCAGCTGTGTGGGCAATCCACCACTTCAGACCGCTGATACAAGGTGAGAAGATTATTGTTGAGACTAGTCATCAGTCTCTCCAGTTTCTTCAAAGCGCCAAGGTGCGAGAAGGAAATCTCTCTAATTCCAGAGTAACATCCTGGATGATGAGTCTGCAAGGTTTCCCGGTTGAGATAAGGTACTGCCAGAATAAACAAAGTCGTGTTGCTGGAGGAATGGCAGTGCTACACGATTGTCTCAAAGAAAATTGTCCTGACGCCGATTGGAATGACGAAAGTGACATGGAGCCCTTCTTGGACTCTCCTCACAAGATCTACGATGAGGAGAAATGCAAGGACATGCCCACAGCATACGTGGATGGATGCTCCTATCACGTCAAGAAGGATGGACAGAGCGAATTGCTTGCTGGTATAGGTATTGTCTGGAATAATGACAATCCTGTCCCACCTGCTGGATACAATATTGGACCAAGAAGTAGTCAGGTGGCTGAGATTATGGCTGTGTACAAAGCCATTAGTATCGCCATAGAACACAAAATTCCTGAAATGGTACTCATAACTGATTCCAGTTATGTAAGGAATGGGTTCGTGGAACACCTGCCGAAATGGAAAAACCAACAGATGCATTGTGCTGCCAAGAAACCATTGAAGCATGGCAAGTTGATCAAACTGATTGCTGACATGGTTGAAGAAGCTGGATTGATAGTCTATTGGAAGAAGACCAAAGGGCACTCCAAGGTACCTGGGGAAGAGAAGGAAGGCAACGACTTCGCTGATGCCCTAGCCAACCAGGGGTCCCTACAGATGGAAAGGTATATTGACACTGAACCTCTCCTAGGGGGAGTGCAGGTGGCAGTTACCACAAGAAGCCAGACGATATCCCAGGAGAAGGTAGTCACTCAATGGGGACAAGATACCCCTGATACTGACCTTATCCAGGCACAGAAAGACGATGTGGAGATTGGACTCTTCTATAAACATCTAGAAGATCCTATTGCCAATCCTATTGCTCCCGAGATGATGAAGGGAAAAGAAGAGCTAAGGATCTTGATGGTAAGTATCAAGAAGTTTAAGCTGATCGATGGATTGATAGTCAGAACCAACAACCATGGAGTTACTCAATGGCTGGTACCCATTAAGTATAGGGGGATAATGATGGATCATGCGCACAATGAGATCACCGCTGGACATCGAGGAAGTAAGAAGACAACTGAAATTTTGATGGAAGTTGCCTTCTGGCCACACATGTCTCAGGATGTGGAGACTTATTGTAAGGGTTGTCTGACCTGCGCACAATTCCAACCCTCTAAACCCAGGCATAGAGCTCCACTACAGAAACGTGGAATAGTGATGCCGTGGTCCGATTTGCAGATTGACTTCGTGGGTCCAGTTACTAAATCTTCTAGAGGCAACAAGTATATGCTGACCGTCACCTGCTTGTTCACGAAGTGGGTTGAGTGCATCCCAGCTCCTAACTGTAAGGCTGAGACTGCCGCTCTACTTCTAATCAACCACGTATTTAGCCGGCAAGGCTTGCCATACCGTTTGTCTTCGGATCGCGGTAGCCATTTCACTGCCGATATTATGGCCAGGACGTGGCAAATACTAGGAGTTAAGAGGCAATTGCACATAGCATATAGACCTGCAAGTAGCGGGAGTGTTGAACGGTACAACCAGACCATTGTCAATATGTTAAAGAAATTTGTCAATGAAACTGGTGCTGATTGGGACATGAAATTACCTTTGGTACTCATGGCCATCAGAGCGACGCCAACTCAAGGAACTGGACTATCTCCTTTTGAGTTGATGACCGGTCGGAAACTGGTCACACCCGTTCACCTCCTGTACAAGACCAATGAGCCAACGTTGCTATCAGCAGTTACTGTCCATGATTATGTGGCAGAGTTGAGGAAGCACCTACAACATGCGTTTGCGTTCGCTCAGAAGAACCTTGAGAAGTCCGCCGACGTGATGAAGACGTACCACGACTTGAAGACTACCAAGAGTGAATATGAGGTAGGTGATAGAGTTTATCTCTTTAATTATGCGCGAAACCGAGCGAAAGCGAGGAAGTTTCTTCCCAGTTGGAACGGACCGTACTCCATTGTAGACAAATTATCTCCCGTGGTATACAAGGTCCTCATGAAGAAGGCTGGTGTGGAAGAAGAGAAATGGGTCCACATCAACCAGCTGAAGATCTGCCATCCGAGTAGCAGACTACAGGAAATTGAACAGCAAGACATCCAACCTGAAAGCAGTGGACAAGAATATACTGCTGAGGACTGAATCTACGTTAACATCAGTAAGTAATGATTTTAGTGTGGAAGATGAATGGATGGATGAAACTGTAGTTAGGTAGGTTAGGGTTCCTAGGAGAAGGTCTTCTCTTAGCAGGGATCAACCGCCAATCACAGAGGACTTATGGTATTTTTCTTTATTTCAATAGATAACTGCTTTCTCTACAGCTCCGGAGGAGTTGGAGGAGTCCCCGGGATCCGGACCAAAGGAAAGGAACCCCAGGAAACAGTGGGAATCCCAGGATCCTCAGAGAGAAGCAAGACAAAGAAAGAAGATCGCCTGAACTGGAGAAATCACCTCGGAGAACTCTGAAGCGAAAGATCTACAGTACTAAAACGAAAGAACAATAGACAATCAGAGAAAGACAATAATAATTTGAGGTTGCAAGGTCAGGATGGGGGCCACAAAGGAAAAGGCCACTATCTTGATTATGCTCCTCTGCGTACAATTTGCCAATTATGTGGTGTCCAAAACACACAGGTTGAATCAAACACCTGTGAAATCACCATGAGCAAACCCGACGATATTTCCCAAGTCACCACTACTGTATTGGTGAACCAAAAATGGTTGATGAGCACTAGGATGGAGAATATGACTGTTACATACGCACTACACGGGACTTACAAAGTTGTTCCATTGCAATATAGCGTCTCACTGATCACTGTGCCCAAGGATGTCATTGTGACCATTGGGGGACACGTCCTATTCCATATCTCGAGTGAGATTCTAGAAGCTGAGATGGAGATGATAGAGGTATTCCCTGATTTAGAGATTCCTTCAGATCCTGATCTAGAGTTTCTATTGGCCAATAAGCCCAATCATACTATGCAGTTAGCAATCCGGAAGAATGAGGTGTCCATTGCCAAGCACATGTATGAGCCTGGTGATCTGGTGCTTATGAGTGGGAGGGATTGGACCCAAATCAAACTGTATGCTGTCATGATCAGTCTATGCTTCCTTCTGATCTGGTTAACTGTGGTAAGTATAATGGTGTTCAGACACAACGCCATGAAACACTATGACCTTAGAAAACACAGAAGTTCCAACATGGAAATGGGGCGGGTAGATATACCCATTCTGTAAATCAAGGTACAGATTACATCACATAGAATATAAATAGTATAGGGATTCTATTTGTATTCTAAGGGGGGTTTGTAGAGTAATCTGACAGACCCTACCCTGAACCTATACACACAGATCCCACCTATAATCTTTGTGAGTGAATTTGAGCAAATTAGCATATACAGAAATGCCTATAACACAAAAATACAGACTATAGGAGCTTGTAACTTTTTCTCTGAGCTCTAAAATGAAATTCTGTCAACGCAGAAGGTCTTAGAATTGGTAATTCCATATGCATACCGAATTTCAGGTCAATCAGGCAATGTTGAAAACGGTTTATGACTCTGGGGCCGGGGTGTCAAAAATAATGCAAACCCCTCATGTAACATATCCCTGGATGCGGAATGACGAGCTCTACACATGAGCATTTCTAATTTGTGGATAAAATGTAATGGGGAGAAGTAATCCCGACTTTTCTGATGAAATTCGGTGGAAAAGTGCTGGAACTGCCAAGGCTAAGTGCTGACACATCACAGTTGGTGTAAAATCACATATTCTGAGTATCTAAGGCTGATAACATGTACACGGTCAATAATGCAAGACAATAGCGACACATTAGATGGTCAGAGTGGAATTCTGTTGCAGCGAAAGAGATTCTGGAACCCCTGTGTACCAAAAGTTGCAAGTGAGCGAGCCAAAGAAATCCCAGTTATGAATTTTGTTTACCTGCAGTTCACAAATATTAGCTGGGAGATGTATTAAAAATCTTACGCCTTGCAAATTTGGCACATGGAGGGAAATTTGGATGACCCTTCTAAGCACAGAAGTCCTGCCTGAAGTCTGAGTGTGTATTAGGAAACCAATGGAAAGGGATTCTCACATCTCATTGGCTGGATTTTGCGCCATAATTGAAGACAGATGTGAGACAAACCTCTCTAAAGCTTCATAAACAAGGATAGCTCTATAGGAATAACCACCGCAGACTTGTGAGCCAATCAGATTATAACACACTTCTCACTACAGCAAAGGCCTTTGGCATACAAAGTGTTAAAGCTGGGAGCAGGAAGTAGAGGCCCCTTCTAGGGAGGGGTGTGTAATAGAAGCCAGATGTGAGTAGGCTTCGTCAGCAAGTCTCTTTGTCCAAAAGACCGGATGTTGAACTTCAAAATAGGCACATCAGACTTCAACAGCCAATAGGAATCTGACACAAGCATTTCTGAAAGTTGTGGCCAGGAAGTAGCCCAGAGGCTGAGCACGTTGACAGTCTCTAGGGAGTGCAGGACAAAGGGCCAGTCTCACGCATGCGCAGGAGAGGCCAAATCTTAAAACAGCTATAATTTGGGCCTAATTGGTCTCATGTCAGTAAAAATAATATCACTTGTAGATCTGACCCAGTTGTACTAGATATGTCGTGTAAATAAAAACAATTGGTGAAGTTCCTGAGATATGAAGCATTAAGCTTATAAAAGGCAAATTATATCCATGAGAGGGCAGAGAATAATTCCAGGGATAGAGAGAGAAATGTTTTAAATCCTGAGAGTGGTCTCAGCTAAATAACATTCACAAAAATAGAATAAATTCCATTAATTCATATCTCCAGAAATATTTCGCCTAGAGCGCCCAACGGCATTTTGAATTGTGTTATATTATCCGAAAGGAAGAAATAGCCTTATCTTTAAGTTTTAGGATTTGATATTCAGCTAGTTTGAAGCTTGCTAAGAAATAGTGAGTAAAGCTAAGTGCAATCCCCAGGGAGCAATTCCTCGATTATACCATGACAGAAAGGGGTGGAGACTTAGGACAATAAAAGCCCCTTGAGCAGGAACAGAGGGGATTCGGCCATTTTAACATCCTACGAAGCAGGACCTGACGCCGAGAACTGATATGAACAAAAGGCCCCTCCGTAGCCCACTTAGAAATTAATTGAGTCACTGGGTCGGAGGTATTTCAACACGCTGAAGATCTAAGCTGAGAAGGACGATCTATCGTAACACCAGCGGTGACCGTCATAAAAGTCC
>JAVSBX010514654.1:0-11429 GCA_033119125.1 Desmognathus anicetus
TCTTGCTGTGTTTACCCCATCATGTGGCCTAAAACTCTCTGCGAGGCCAGCCATGGACTATAGGCTGCCAACTGCGCAAGGAGGTTCTTAACAACTGTCTGCTTTTACATACAGCGAAGCTTCAACCAACAGAGGACAGGATTGTAGCGGTGTGCTTTCCTCGCTGTACCGTGGTCTCAAGCTAAGGGAAGGCTTGCGACTCTCAGAGAGATGGGTGTGCTGACTGTCAAAGTTCACACAAGAGCGGTTTGTCCCGTGGCATTTTTATTTACTGTTTGAGTTCAATTAACAGATACTATGACTGAGAGGGGTGTTGACGGGTGTGTGGCTTATATGGTTAGTGCGATCAAGTGGAATACAGGCTGGGTGTTGGTGTGCCTGAACGGGGTCATGGAAATGCACTTACTGGTGATAGTAAGCGCCATAAGCCTTCCTATCATCAGTGGTTACTGGTGATAGGAAGGCTTAGGGGAACAGGCACGACAAAACAGCATATGGCTGAGCTTGCAGTCTGATTCTCCCCTTGAATCAAATCACACCATGCACCATTGGCGTGGGAGCTTCTACATAAGCATGATATGACCCCCAAGCCCCTGCTTCGCTGCCCCCTCCGCCATCGCAGCACACTGTTAGGCAATCAAATGTTGAGCTGTTTCAAAAAACATGATGGAAATAAAGGATTTTAGGCCCTTTCGGGGATGATGGCTACCAGCATGACCTAAAATTCATGATCATTTTTCTGTTTTGAAAGCACCTGAAAACACTGGAATCTTAACGTTTTTAGAACTGGGAGATTGATAAACACCTAAATGCACCGATTTTTGACAGTTTTGAATGCACTGATAAACACCAGAAAATAAGCACCGGAATTCAGTAACCATAAACACCGAAAACAAGAAACCCTGATTGTATTGTATAAAGCTGGGACAAAAAGGTGCAATACAGATACCTCCTACATTCATGAACAGCTGGGAAAATGGTGACAGGAACAAGGGGTGGTTTCTGTAGAGTGACCTAAAACTGATCCCACAGCAGCTGATAGAAAATGAAATTTATTAAAAAATAAAAGAAATAGAAATAAATTTGACATAATTTGAGGCTCTAACATCTAGAAGGTTTAGTAAATCTATGATTGCAGAGCACCACTGTGAAGCCCTAACCTATGCCATCATAGCAACATTCAATGTGTGCTGCCACCATGAGGCAGTAAGCGCAGTGATCTAACAGTGGAGGATAGAATCTTAGAACTACCCTCGACACATTGGCACAGGAAAATAGCAGATTAAACGTTTGTTCACCTTGACAATTCATACATGTCTTGAAAGTAGACATGTACATGTGTTCAGGGATGGGTAACTTTATGGCCAACACCAAATGTGGCATTGCACATGCGCGATGTACACATGCAGGAGGAAGGGTGAAGTGATGAGATTGGGAGAGGGAATCCTTCCCCACGCCCCATCGCATAACTGAAAATCCCCAGGGCTGCATGTGATGCTGTATGCAGTGTCACACGCAGCCCTCGGCTCCCAAGGACCATGTGCTGATTGCATTGGGGATCCGAATTCAGATCCCCAATGGATTTAGCACCTGGGAGGCTCATCTGAAAGCTGACAATATCAGCTTTCAGATGAGCCATTCCTTGCTGCCAGGCTCCAAACCCGCAGAGAGAGCAGGGCATTGTTTGCCCCCTCTCGCTGACAGTTTGGAGCCCAGCAGTGTGCTTCTGGGTTCCAAGCCCACAGCAGCTGTTTACCTACTGTGCATGCGGTAAACAGCTGATGCGGGCCAGGGACTCAGGGCCCCATATTGAAGGGGAAACTTGTTCCCCTTTGATATTAGGTCCCAGGAGCCACACTGCTGTTGGGGGATCCATGCTGTGGATCCCCCAACAGCAGTGGGTGAAATGTCAAGTCACACTCATCATTGGCACAGCATGCCAATAACGAGTGAGACTTGTCATCAGCCTTGAAGGGGTTAATCTTCTCCTCTGTGGATATATATGAAATTGAGGCAGGGCTGCTGTGAACGTTACAGAATTCTTGCAGGTACACTTCTGTCAGATGTGAGATGACCAGGAGGAAAAACGTTCTCAACAGCCCTGCCTCATTTTCATATATAGCTGTAGAGGCAAAGACAAATAAATTTGTCAGTAATTAGGAAACAATACTGTTTGTAAAAAAATGAAAAGCACAACATATAGATATTTTGTCATATGAAGGAATGTAGTGTTAGGTGGCTCAGTTGCCCTTTAATCAATTTTAATAGACTGACGGAGCATTTACTTTCCAGGAATTTTTTAAGTTCTATGAAAGTATGGTTTGTCCGACTCTTCTATAAGGTGCAATTTTTTGATGCCTGGTATATTATAAGGAGTTAGAAGGCGTTGAGGCCATACGTTTGGTGAGATTATTAAACCTCCCAGCTGGCGCTTGTGCTGCTGGTATTATCCTTTAATTGGGCAGAGTACTCATCTGTTTTTAAATAGATAATAGCCCTGATCTCTACTTGTGTGGGTGAGCCGTGCCCAGCTGTTGACCACATGTCGTAATAAAGCCATGCGGTCAACATCACAGACACCTAACACTTGTATTTGGAGGCCTAACACAATTGTTAGGCATCTGTGATGCCTACCACTCACAGGGATTCCCTCCTGGTCTACCTAGAGGGGAATCCTGGCATGGCCTGGCACAACCGCGCCTACATGTTTTAACTAGATGGAAACACCTAGTAACACCTAATAAATGGTGATTTAACATTGTATTAGCCATTGCTGAACATTGAAATATTCTAAAGAACTAATTGGGGTACATTTATTCACCCAAAGTTCATTGGAAAATGCATTGTTGACTGCTTTATCCAACAACTGCTAGCTTGGGGACATGTATGCTATTTAGTCAGTGTTAAATAGAAATGTTAAAGTCATTGACTTGGGTTAACTTGAAGACTGTTTCATGTATCCAATGGTGACTGTGATACAAAAAAGGTTGCTAAATTGTGGCTGTGATTTGTGCTAACCTTTGTTTATCATGGAGCCTGGTTTTCAAATACTGATGATGGATTGGCTGTATACATGCCAATGCAGTAGAAACTATTGAACCTCTATTTATTTACTGTGAAAAATTAGACTATCTAAAACAGAGATATAAAACTGTAAATGAGCATAGGTATTGCCTATTTCCGAATGCGAATTTAGCCTTAACTGGAGCAAGTTATGCCATGTAACTTTATAATGCAACTTCCTTGTATGCTGATATTTATAGCCAACCAGCTTCAAGGTACACAGAAACATGAAATAATATTTAAACATATACATACAAAAAATGAATTGTATACTCATATCCCAGGAAAATGACAGTAGCAGAGTCCCAAATTAACTGGTTCCAACTGCCCCCTGCATGCCACTAATTACAGCCAGCTCCTTAGGATGCCGAGAGAAAAGCCTATAGGTCTGCAGTTTGTGTTTGCACAGGAGCCAATAGGCATGCTCCAGTTATATTATAAATATTTCTTAGATGAAACCATACTGGTGGATATTAGATTATTGTGTATGCCTGAATGCTTAAGTATTAGGTATAAGTTTGTGGCTACTTCTGTACATATGGTATTGTGTATATACAACCACATGAGTGCCGGTATTCATGTTCAGTCTGCCTGCACTAGTACCCAAAGTATGTTGGTTATATTGCATAATAGAAACTAGTAATATTTTGTGTCAACTTTGTCCCCCTGTGAGCTGTCAGTGAAGTTGATGTGTATGTATGGGCCTAGAGGTTTACTGACTGTCAGTTAGTATTTATGGTATTTCTGCATGTGGTAAATATTTTGGCATACATGTTCTGGAAATATAAAGTAAAATAACATATATTGGCGCTATCAGTGTTAAATATGATGGTAGAAAGTTTGGAAAAAATGAGATTGAGCATGCACTATTTTATTCATGGTAAAAAAACTGAATTTAGATGGCTAATACCATTGACTATAGTTGCGTAGCCTAAATTGATAACGAGGGTATTATGCATTGGCTGAACGGTAAAATTTAAACTAGCAATTGGAACAGGTGAGCAGGAAAACTTGCAGAAACAGTCACTTGCTACCTTATTTTAACATTTTGACATATGGAAATAAATTTGTCAAATATTAATGGAAAATAAAAATAATTAGAAAATTGTAAGGCACAAGCAAAAAACAATAATGAAGATGCATTTTAAAATCAAACTTGTTATTATTACCAATAGCACAAGTGCATTATCCGCGAGCTGCTTCACCTCCGGAAGAGTGCCTTGATCAAGAACTTGGTCCTACAAAAGTAGCAAAAATGAAATGAATGCATGTAAAATGTGCTTTATTAACTGGCATGCATTGAGGTTATAATATACAATTTGTTTTTCTATTTATGTGATGTTTATCTACACAGATTTCATTTAATGGTTTGATTAACAGAGGATTGTTCTATTTACTGGCTACTATGTACTGTACATGCAAGGCTTGGCATTGTTTAGATGAGTCATATGTTTTGTACAAAGCAGGCTGTATAGTAAATACACAAGGCAAGTCATGATACAGTATGAGCTATATTCCTTTGCCAGTGTTAGTGTTAATTATGTATCTGGTGTAAAGGGCTCTCTACATAAACCTATGCATTGCATAGTCTTTGTCTTCTTCTCAGCTCCTGCTAAAATTGTACTTCTTCCATGTCTATGAACAATATAAGGTTTATTATAAATGAATCCCTCATCTGTGCTGCATAGAGCAGTTTCTGCATTGGTTAGTCTGTGTTTCTTGCTTTGTGTTACTAACACATACTAATACTAAATAAAGTGTATATTGAAAACCATAATTAATGACATTGATGCATGTATATGGGAGAACCCATCTATGACACTTATCTGTGCAGAAGAACATAAACTGTCTATAATGTTCATTTATGTTATGTTATGTTATGTTATGTTATGCCAGCATTTGTATAGCACCTGGGCATGGCTCCCACCGCCTTTGGGATACTGTCCAACTGCCCCCGGGGGAGGGGAGATGGTATGACACAAAACGGGACAGGGAGGGAAAGTGCCCAGACCAAAGAGGGAGTAGGGTGAGGAGATGGGGTCAGCGTTAACCCCTAGCACATAGAAGGGGAAGTTGAACGGAAAGGAAAGGAGAGAGGAATGAACTTCTAGCAGAGATGGACAGTGCCTGCCAGTAACTTCATGAGTCTGAGGCACAGTCAGCCGATATACACAAAGAGATCATGGTTTTCATTCAGACAGTGCGACCCGCTGTCAGAATTATATAGTTATATAATTATTTAAATCAATTGTAGAGTGCACAAATTCATAGGCATCAGGGAGCTTTTAGCTTGAATTCAATGTCACATAGTTACATCATTCAAAGAGACACAGTCATGGGATCTGCTATGTTTTAGAAACACAATAGTGAAGTGGGAGCTACTGTCTTTGCGGTGGCAGAATACAGTGATTGGCAACCACAAAGCTCAGGAAAGTTTGTTAATGCAGTGGGCTCAATAGTCTCACTATTGGTTGAACAACCAAGTTTTTAAAAGGCATCTGAAGCACCAGTAGAAGGGCTCTGAGTAAAGAGCCTACCAGTTTGTAGTAATGAAAGCAAATCTTAAACCTCAGGCTAATGATGGTATTTTCTGTGTTTGCGTGAAGAGAAATTTTGTGAAGGCATATCTAGATGCAAGATTTGAGATAAGGAGGGGCAGTGTTGAACAGGCAATGGTGAACAATGGTTAGCCTTTTGAAATCTATCCTAGCTTTCAGTTAGGGGCAGTGGAATGAATTCCTTTTCACAGACAGATACCTGGTCTCTATTTACTTAATATTTATTTATTTAATTTGTCTGTAATGCACAGAAACCCATGGGCACCAGGGCATGAGTCAAACCAGAAAGAGTCAAAGTCTGTGGTTACAGTAAGTAGACAAGGTTGCAGAAAGATTGCATAACAAAAACATAGGCTGTAATTCCAGGTAGGGACTGCAGAGTCTTTAAAGGTCCTCCTGGTTAAGAAACAGGGGGTGTAAATTCAGTTTAGGTCTACACCTCACACCTGTAACTACTCTATCTGTGTTATTTTATAAGACTAAAAGCTTTTTTATGTTGTGAATCAAGGTGCCTGCCAAGCATCACCTGAACAAGAGTTTTGTCCCAGTCTCTGAGAGCAATAGTTGTGCAATTAGGTCAGGTGAGGAAACGCCTGATCAGATTGAGGAGTTTAAGGTACTAGCAGGATGCTGATTGATGGTGAATATAGCATTGACTTTTCTGGTTGTATTCACTTCAGTGTACAGACAGATACCAATGGTTCTGAAATATTTGGTGACAGTAAATATGTTATCGGCAATGAGTTAGGAAGATAATACATCGCCTAGCTTTTTCAGGTAGGATTAAGGGCAAATGATGAGAAGCTCTGCTTTTTGCCATTGAGGTAGAGATGGTGGCCTGTCATCTTGGCTTGGATAGTTTTGACAAGACTAATAAGTGTTTTGGTGTCTGTAAGCTGAATCTAGAAAGAGGGAGAAGGATTTTGGTATTACCTCCATAGCTAGTAGAGGAGACACCCACATCAACAGGTTTATGAAAGATGGACTTAGTGTAGATATTAGAGTGTTGGAGAGATATGGGAGCCCTGATGTATGTTGCAGATTACTTAGCCTGAGAGGGGCAGAATACAGGTCAGAAAAAAGAATCTGTCAGCCATTAAACAAGTGACCCACTTGGTATGGTGGTATGGTGCTGGAACAAGGTGTTGTGATCGAGAAGGTTGACAGTACAAATAGGTTGAGCGAGGCTAGGATGCCAGAGTCTCTGATAGCCTCAAGCTGCATTTTATGATATAGGAGGGCAGAATCATTGCTAAGACCACGCTGGAAACCTGATTGTCTACCGTAGTTCCTAAAACTGTGCATCTCGAAGAATTATTGAATTTGGATGTAAGAAGTCCTGTCAAGTATTTTCAACAGGAAGGGGGGGTTTGTGATAAGACAGGAGTTATTTGGGATTGTGGGGTCCAAATATTATTTAATAAGCAAGGGAGTGATTCAAGCTGCTCTTTTAATAGCAGTTGGGACTTTGTGTGACATAAAGTATTGCTAAATTTGTTAATGTAAGGTAGGAGACAAAACAGTCTTTCATGATGTTATTGGGGCACACATCACATTTGGAGATAGTGGGTATGAGGGTTTTAATAATCAGAGCTACCTCTACCTCCATTACAATGGAGAAGTTGAGAGGGGGAATGCAGAAAGGTAAGTAAGGGAAGAAGGGGTCATGGGCTTTTGCAGTCAACAGGAGTATTTTTCTACTAATTTTGCTTTTATGAAAGGAGATCTTGAGCACATCTTTAACTGTGTCAGTTTTATAGGATTTAAGGTTTTTTAGCTCTCTGAATATTATGAGAATCTCTTTGGAGTGTGAAACAGTATTGGAAATCCAGTTTGTATAAGAATCAGACTTGAATCTGATGATAGCTAGTTTTGAAGTACTTGCAGTGGCCTCTGTTGCAGTTAGAGGGATCTTTATGCCAGGTCTGTTCACATTTGAGCTTGGTGACAAGCAGAGTTCATGGAAATCATGACTTATTACACTTAAGAGGCCTGGCATTTTAACAGGGTGATCTGATCAAGCACAGTAGGCAGGATATTGTTGTCTTGCTGAGACCGAACAGCAGGGAAGTCACCAGGAGGGTTACAACAAGCAGAGGTTCTAGATGTGGAGCAGGACTATTTGTAAAGCTTGAATTGGTTGCTTGCAAGTTGTAGCAAAGTTGTCATTAGTTTGGATAATCCTGAGATTTTATATGTGATGTTGTAGTGGACAGTCTAAGGGCACGGGGTAGTGGTGATGACCTGTACATTTTTGCTGCTTTCATCGGTTCAGTCTATGGTACATTATATACAGT
The DNA here is from genome assembly GCA_033119125.1 of Desmognathus anicetus. Taxonomy (NCBI): domain Eukaryota; kingdom Metazoa; phylum Chordata; class Amphibia; order Caudata; family Plethodontidae; genus Desmognathus; species Desmognathus anicetus. Next base: position 7,919 of record JAVSBX010514654.1, read on the forward strand.
GGGTTGGTACATTTATAGTTTAAAGGAAGTCTAGGTCATTCACAGAGTTGGAAAGGGTGAGCACAAGGTGATTGAAGGATCATGTATACCATAGTGAATGTCTCCATTTACATTTACATTTATTGGATTAAGGTGCAAACATGCCTGTGGGCCTCAGAGCACCGAAAGACAACATAAACAGACACGCCAACAGGCAGTTTCAAAATCATAAAGTTTCAAAATCATAAAGTAAAAAGCAAATCAGAGGCAGGCTGAGTCAAGAGGGAAGTCAGAGAAGATGGGAATATCTAACCATCACCCCTAAAGAGATAGGTCTTTAAAGCATGTTTGAACTCCGGTAGGATTGGCAGAAATCTGATGGCAGGGGAGAGGTCATTCCATAGAGATGGGGCAAGAACCCTAAAGGAAGTACCGCCAACACCCTCAAGTGTATGGCAGGGTTTGAGCAGCTTGTTGGATCCCTTAGAGTGGAGAACCCTCCAAAGAGAATGAATTTGGTTGCTATTTTGAGCAGGAGGGTATAAGCAATAGTGTGTTCGCTTCAAAATAGGGAAGGTCACCTGAGGATTGGTAAAGAATAGGGATATTTGAAGTTGAGTCATAGGAGAGGGAAAGTTTGGCTGTAAGAAATTTTCAAACTGGCATGGTGGTGAAAATGACTCTCCTTAAGGGTTATTTAGATTTGATAATGAAGCTAACTCTTCCACCTTTGCTTGACATTCTCTGATGATACTATGATCAGTGGGGAGGGCTATTTATAAGGCTGGGCAGGCAACATAATGGAGCCACATTTCAGTAAGTGCCATAAGATGAAAGTCTTGGGTGGTAAAATAAATGTGGACCTTGTTGATGTAGGTAACTAAGGACTAGGGGTTTAAAAGTTCTCATTTGAACGTGCAAAGGAACAATGACTAATATGCAGGGTGGAGCAGATGTTGTCATTGAGGAATTCAGGAATTTTTCCAAGAAGCAATTTTTGTATGTTAACTAGTAGTGGTACATGAGCAATGGTGAGGAGAGTACAAGAAACTGAAGCAGAAGTCACGTGGGGCTCTGGAACCTGGCTGTGGAACAGACATGCACAACCATTTACATGGTCCTTTCAATTGAGCCTGGAAAAGGTGTCATTTGGTGTATGAATAAAGACTGGACATTCATATGCCTGTGTCTTTATAATCCATGTCTTGTATTGCTTATAAATTGTCAATACATGTAATAGATATAGAAAAAAGTGTGTTTCTTTCCCTAAATCAATGATTAATGGTGTGGCTTGGTCTAGCCCAAACTACATTCAGTTTTATTTCAGAAAGTCAGTCAATCACTGACACATACGTAGGATGATGCTGACCTTTGGAGCTCTGCGTAAATGTTGATTCTGGCCCAGTGATGTGTATTCTGCACAGGCATGCTTAAATGGAGAGCCAACTGATATAACAACTCTACAATTTTTAGCCTATATAAAAGTACTTAGTTTGAATGCACATTTTATTATTGATAAAAAAAAAATATTTATGCAGATAACACAGTTTAAAAATGCAGCTTTCTCCAATTGTAAGACTTTTCATAATGACAGAAAAGCAAGTAATACAAGTGCTGGGTGTCATATTGATAATGTTCATGTCAGTATGTGCCATCAGATTATTTCTGGGTCAGAGTAATTGCCTCCAACTCAACCAGCACTGTTGGGTATATAGAGAACATATCATCCTCCATGTTTAGGGACAGGACACATTTTCATGATCAGAGTCCCTAATAATTATTCAATCTTATGCTTTGATTCTCTCTACAATTCAAAATTGTGACAGAATACAAATCAAAACATGGTATGATATAAAATGAGTGCACTTACCACAGGTACAGCCAAAAGATTATCGACATCACAACCACACCCTTTCTAAAAGGCAAGGTACAAATGAGTCGTTAGTTGTTATATGAGCTAAAAGGAGCTTTTGCTTTGCAGACATTTAAGGACATTTGTACTGGCTTTGTATCATTGGAATCCTTTCTTTAAAATCCCTTATTCTATCAGTAAGGTACTTTTACATCAACTGAATATACTTTGTTCAATAAGACAAATACAACTGCTGTTGTTATCAATCTTGTCTTTCAATTATTTTCAAACTGGACCCCAATGATGGCTAAAATACGACAATAAAAAATAAGCAAGTAGCATATAGACTGCAATGGGCACTGGTTCCATGGAATGCTCTCCTAATTTGAAAGACAAACCAATGTCTTTTTGAGTGGTAAGAATGAATTTTTGTGGTAATAAGCTCTGTAACATACCCAAGTACAAGGTGTAATGGGACCAGCTTTCACAGTTGCACATCTGTTAGTTTCTTCAACCTCGTGGTATTTCCATAACAAGACTCGCCTGCACCCAAATGTTTTTTGATATGTGGTATGCATAAAGGGAGCTGTTGATATATATCAGACTGCTTTTTCAAGAATATGGCCATTGATGTTCATTGTGTTTCAGTAAAGTCAGGGCAAGGCAATTTCTAGACTAAATGCAGTCATGCAAAGTGTGCATTAATGCAGGATTTCACAGAAACATCATTTCAAATTTGGTTTTCATACAATAAAAGAGAATTATTGCTTGAAGAGATTGATCGGGTACATGTTTCATAGACACAGAGTAGCAGGCACCTTTTGGTCTACTGTGTGTGTATATATTGGCAACATCTTCTGTATAACGCTACTTTAAATTGCTCAACACACAGGTACATTGCATTTTAACCTTCTTTTTATCAGTGTTTGGCACAGACTAGTTGGAACTGTTCCTGGATACATACATGTAACTATACATGCAAGATAAAATGCTACAGGAATCTATGTGCATTTAAAGCTTTATCACTAAAAAACATGTTTAAATAATAGATGTGAATACTGCCATGTTCAGCATATCTTAAAAACACAACAGCAATACACTTATTGATTTTGTTGATGTGATGAAAATAACAGACAAATAATTTATAGATCATGTTTTGGCATTTTCAGCTTGAATTTAACTTGTAGAACTAGCATGGGAATTACTCTGAATCCCAGTTGCTTTGCAATTGTTCAATCAACTATATTTCATGCTAATGCATTTAAACTTTTTCTTCTATGAAAACCTATCAAGTGCAGGCAAAATTAGCTTAAATTACAAACAATATTACAAATGATAAGAAAATACCTTACAGCTGATGCAAGAAGTTCTGGAAACAATTTACTTTCTAAAAAATGGTATTACAGATAAAGTATAGGGCCTGATTACGATGTGTGCGTTAATGCACTTTTTGTGGTATTTACCGCAAAAAGTGCATTAACGCACATTAGGTACCTACCGCATGATTATGGGATAATTTTTGCGGTATGTACCGCCAAAAACGGGCGGTACGTACCGCAAAAATTACCTCCCCGACAGGGCAGGCGGTAGTGCCCTGCTTCCTTAGGAAGCAGGGCACGAGAGTGCCCTGCTTCCTATGGAAGAGGTGCCCTGCTCCCCTTGAGAGCAGGGCACCCTTAT
>JAVSBX010515759.1:0-11425 GCA_033119125.1 Desmognathus anicetus
TTGTTGTAAAAACCGTCGGTAAGCACAAAACCGTTGGTAAACACCGACGGTTTTGTGCTTACCGACGGTTTTAACAACTTTTTGCCAAATCGTAATCAGGCTGATAGACTGGTGAAGAGAAGGGGTGAAAAAGGAAAAAGAAGGAAAGAACTGAGTATCAAAGACATAAATGTGGAAAGAAAAGCTAAATGATGAGATGCCATCTAGAGGAGATGTGAAAATACAAAATAACAAAGGATCAAGTACAGAGTACAGACCCTTGAGAGATACAGTCGAGGAGAGGAAAATGGGAGAAAACTGAGCCGGCTAAGGAGACAGAGAAAGTACAAGAAGCTAGCTATGAAGAAAACCAAGAAAGGACAGAGCCAGTGATGGCAAGTGACAGAAGGGTGGACATAACAGAGTGGTCCACCATGTTAAATGCAGCTGACAGAGTATCCTATCTTGTTATCAAATTTTTCTGACTGACTACCACTTTGGTCAAGTCATTTTAACAGAATTTGTATGTATTTCCAATAAATGTATGTCGCCATTTTTGTTGGCAAGCACTATAGGGAATACATTTATTTTGACTGGAAACAATATCTTTCAAATTGCATGGACTGGAGCGAGGATACTCAAAAGTATGGCCAGCAGGCCACTTGCGGCCCCCCAAGCCATTTGGCCCCCCACATTGCCTCAAAGTATCAAATGAACTGTATTTTTAAAGGAAAATCTTGAATTTGATAGCTAGACACTAGAATTAGGCTTTGTTTTTAGCAAGTACGCTTAAGATTTATTGGCTTTCATCTGTAACATTGCCTATTTTGCGTATCTTGCAATACTTTCTTTCCCAATTTTTGTTATTCCTGAAACTTTTGTACCATTACTGTGGCCCTCGGTCAAACCCATATCATACAATGTGGTCACCCCCAGCAAATGTTTGCGAGTACCCCTGGATTGGAGAATAGAATAGAAACATTTTTTACTTAGATTATATTTTTAATAGTGATTTGTTGAGTCAACAAAATTGTTTGTCAAAATTATTGCACGCTACCAAAAATATAAACGCTGTTACAAATCAGTCAATCATTTTTGTTGGCTGTTAAATTCATTTGACATTAAGTGCTTCAATATGATAAGGCACATAACCACCTGAAAAATCAAGAAGAATTAATAAGGAGGAAAGCTAAGTGTGCTTGTCCGAAATGAGATGTTCTGTGACATAAAGTAAAGCAGTTTCAGTGGAGTGCAAAGGGTGAAACCCAGATTAAAGTGGGGGAAGTAAAGCATGAAGTGACATTACTGAGATAAATGAAGACAGACTACTCTTTTGACGTTTGGTTAAAGTAAATATAGTGTTGCCACAATCAATATACTGGGAACTGCAATTTCTTCCTTAAATGATCAGGACAAGGGTACCATTTGATTTGATTATTAAACTTTTTAGGCTTGAGCCTGTAGGTTCCTTGTTATCCAGAAGTGCTTATTTCATCTGGCCAGGGAATCAATTTCTTCCATTAGAAATCAAGGGTTGAATTCCAAATGGGGCTTTATTGCTTTCTATATAAATAGGAACAGAATTTGTGAGCCACTTAGTCTGCGTTTTCTCATGTAGATGTATACACAACATGCCTAAAAAGCAGACTATTTAATCCAAACTGCACCTTGTCCTGTGGAATGCTTAAACAAATGAGAATAAGCCAAACATGTCTACCAACACAAACCAGGTATAAATTGTCTCTACGTCACAAGAAATTGCTTATTTTTAAGAACTAAGAACACTGAGTTCACTAATTGAAAGAAAGGATTGTACTACAGTTCTCTGATATATTGATTGTGGGTTTTTTTTAAAAATTATTTTTATTAACAGCCGTCAGAAGCAAGAAACAAAAACAAAAAAAGAACAAATAAAAACAAGGGGAAGGAAATAAGAAAAGAAAAAAGAGGAGATATCATAATACAGCTTTCTGTTAAACTACTAGCCGACAAAATAAATAATTCATATTATGACTTAAATAAAACAAAACAAGACATCACCCTATCAGTTCATGACGTGATCAACCGATGGACCCCATAAAAGGTTAATCTTTTGGGGAGAGCCCCTCTGTGAGAACACTGCTTGTTCACATAAATAAGTCTCTTTCAGCATAGTATACCAGCTTATGGGTTCAGGGATTTAGGATCTTTCCATACTTTCGCTACTTTGATCCGTGCAAGAGTGATAGTCTTGAAGAGGAAATGGGATGTAGGAGAATCCATTTCACCAAACATATTATAGAAGATAAGATCTCTCACTGTGAATTCAAACTGGTGGTTACAAATATCCCCCAACTTCTCAATAACAGTATCCAATAGGCCTTCAACCCCACACATGAAAAAAAACATATGTACAACACCGGCTGTGGGGCTCCGGCATTGTGAACAAACACTTAAGGTGGAGACACTGGTCCACCTGTTGATTCGACTACGTGTATAGTAAATCATAAACAAGAATATATGGTGTTGAAGGTGAGTGCTATTGAAAGTGAGAATCATTTTGGCTTGATCACGAACCAGGCCTATCTCCTCCTCGGATACGTGTTCTCCAAGACTGATTGACCATTTCTCAGCTATCGAAGCCAGATCCAGGACGAGACGGTATCCAGGAGGATAACATAGAATGCAGAAATAAGTCCTTTTCCTTGCCTATGTAGAAAACAGCATTGAGCAAGCTCAGAACTCTTCCAACAGCTACTAGGATACTTGGCCTAGGCGCTCCTAATCTGATTTGAATCACAACAAAGGAGAAGTTGGTCTACGTCTGCATAATTCAAAAGACTGCTTCCAGCGGTCCCCCACCCCTAAGGTCCTCTATTGAAAATATCCCAGAGGTATCCCAGTCTTGGTGAAGACGGTCCTGTAATTGTTTGGGCAAAACGTCAGTCTGGGTCAAAGACAAATATATATTGGGGTATGGAAGATCTATTTTTTAGCAATTTTTGCCCAATTTTCTGAATAGATTGCCAAAGATTTAAGTCTGATCTTCTTGAAGTATTTTAGATCGACAAATGTCAATGGCCTAAGATGTTGTAATATCTGGATAAAACAGGGAGCTGGTCAATTATCATTCAACAGAGCTAAGATTCTCTCTGATTGAGCAGCCTAAGATTACTCTCTGATTGAGTAATTCTGGAAGATTCAAACCACCACAGTTCCAGGCTTTTGTCAATTTGGAAAAGGAACGCCTCATTGCTCATCCCTTCCAAATACATTTATCAATGGCCTGGTACATTTTGCAGACGATTGTATTATCCAATATAACCAGGAGAGCATGGAAGATTTAAAGGAATTTAGGGAGAACAACCATTTTAATAAGGTTAACTCTACCAATAATAGAAAGTGGAACATTTTTCCATCTATCAAGAGAACGTATGGTCTCCTGTACAACTTTGGTCAAGTTAGCCTGGATGGTATCAGCAAAGGGTTGACGGACTGTGATCTCCAAATAAACAACTTGTCGCGATAAATGGGTAATATTGATACAAGGAAGATTCCATAGCATCAGCTCAGTCTTTTGTTCATCCAGTAAATGCCCAGACCTATGTCCAAATTCTCTAGGTAGGGTAAATATTTCCAATTGCGCTTGGAATGGATCAGAGGTGACTACCGCAATGCCATCTGAGTACATGGCTAAAAAATATTTATATATATTGATTGTGGTGACACTATTCTTGCTGTAACCAAACATCATATATACCTCTGATACATTGTCATTTTCTGCATGCTCTGTAATAACATCTAACTGATGCTTACAGCCAGTATGTTTTAAGAGTGCCATGTTTTTAACAAGCTGTGTTGTAATAAATGTTACTTTTTAACACTGCTGTTTTATGTGTCATGACTTACATATGTAGTTCTGCACAGAGAGATATTAACCTTGAGACTCACTCATTAATAGGATTAAAACAATAGTACTTTCTACTGGACCTTACCCTTAAATAGGCTTCCCCTAACACCTTATTTATGGCTTAGATGTGTGACTATATTAAAAGTTAGACAATATGTATTGAACTATTATTGGAAATGTACCTCAGAATTGAAATAATTTAATGTAAAAAATTCAAAAAAGCAAAAAGGGAAACAGAATTGCAGATTCAGCTACAGACACTACAAGAAGTGATTTTCAAGTGCATCAGAGGATATTTCAACCTAATTGGGAGAAGGCTAGACCAAGTACACATGTCTTCATGTAAAGGTAGAAAAAAGATTGGGACTACCTTCTCAGATAGTATAATTATGGACACTGTTATGCAATATAGAAGACCTACCTCTGGTAGTATAAAAACACTCTCAAAATGACTTAAGAAAATTAATTCTAACAAGCAGTTGGGGTTAGAAAGTAAAAAATTCGAAGGAATAACGTACACCAGGAAGTAAAAAAATTAGACAAAATGTAAAAATTAGACATTATAGGCAGATGGAATAAGAATTCCATCTACCAATGTGGTAGCATGACAGATGAGCTGACAACATAGTGTATTGAGAAGGTAGCAATAAGTGTATTAGAGCGGGTTGGAATAACACTAATACAATGTAATATAAAATTATGGTGCAATGTGAGCACCAATGTTACCCAGAGAACTCACTGGAATTCTGGCAGGCTAAGATGTAAGGATTGGAATTTTAGCAAAATAGAATTTTTAAAACTCTGTTGTAAAATTAGTAAGTAGTAGAGCATTCCATGTATTTCAATGTATGCCTGACAGAACCATCCTAAATATTATATGCTCTTATGAAGGAGCAGTGTGCAGAGTTCACATTTAAAATGTACGAGTTGAGTCCAACACAAGTCAGCTGCATCCTCTGTGGTATTAACGAAATTCTGGTATGAAGTACGTAATAATAATAAAAAATAATAATAAAATGTATTCAGCGCACTACGGTCTGCCATGGACTTCGAGGCGTGGTGCAAAACATTAAAAAAGAGGGCATGCACACCAAAACATTAATACATATTCCTAAACTAACATTGAAGGGCAGAGAGACCAGAAAATCATCTACGGGCAGCTGGCATTAGAAGTCGGAAAGACCAGAAAATCAGCTACAGGCAGCAAAAATGGCTTTTTCAGTGTTCAGCAAATGAAGCTTGAGAAGCCATTTAAAGGCAGGCAGCTGGGGGGCTAGATGGATGTTTGTCGGCAGTTGATTCCACCACACCGGCCTCTGGTGGGATAAGGCCACTCCTCAGCTTCTGCTTTTGATGCCACGATGGATCACAACTCTGCTATGTCATGAGAGACGCGGAAGGTTTCTCGGGATTTCCCAGTTGAATTGATGACGTAGATACAGAGGGCCTTGTGAGTACAAAGCTTTCCACATGAGTCCCCTGACTTTCACCTGACTCTTGACGGAAAGCAATCCCAAATTCAGCCTGGCCCCTGAAACACAATCAAACTTTTGGAGACCAACTACCAGGCGCACACAGCGGTTCTGGACGGCTTGCAGTTCCCGCATCAAAAGACTCAGTGAGGTGGGCGAAAAAGGGCAGCTGAGTGATGGGTTGAAGATTTTTAAAGTCACGACCATCCAAGCCAGGCTTTTTAATCAGGGGAGTGACTATTCTATGTTTCCATGGCATAGACTGCTGTTGATGACCAGCTGCAAGTCCGGAGGGATTCAATCGGCTAGGTTTTTCAGGACCCTGCTGGGAATAGGGTCCAGTGGAGAGGAAGAGGGGCCTAGTCTCGCTAAACCCTCTTGATATCAGAAATAGATAAAGATTGAAACTGGGTGAACTCCCCAGATGAATATTCGCCTTGCAAAGAGGAGTCAGGCATAGGGAGAGCTGAGGGTTGGGACATGGCGATGGAGTCTCTGATGAGTGCAATCTTATTGTAAAAAAAAACAACAATCCACTCGGCAATGCCCTCCTCCTCCGGAACCGAGAGAGGAGAGACCTCGCCTGAGAAGTCCTTTCACAGTTGGAAGAGGGTCCATGGACGTTTAACAGAGAAGGAGATTGCGTTGACCAAAAAAGATTTTTTTTCGCAAAAATGATGCGGCGTTGGTAAGCAGCATGATGGACTTTAAACAATGCGAGGGTTGCAGATTTGGGATTTTTTCACCATGCCCGTTCCAGTCTCTGGTTGTGGCTCTTGAAGTTCTGAAGATCTGAATTGAACCATTTGTTCTTGGTGTGCTGAGGCAGTGGGATCTGAGTTTTATGGGGCGAACAGATAGCATCCGCGACAGTCGTCCAAGCGGAGGTTAAAGAGTTAGAGATCTCTGAACACCCTAATGCGAATTACTGAGCGGGGCATCAGAGAATAGGCTTGAGAAAAGACTGTTGGAGTCAATAAGGAAAACCTCTGGGCAAAGATATTGCCGGTGGTAGAAACAGCTGGTTTGGTGAAGGTTGACGCCGCCCATAAAGGGAGGCTGCATTGAACTGAGCAATGATCCGACCATGCTAGAGGAGTAGTGCGGAGATGCTCCACAATAATGTGGTGGGGAATCACCAAATCAAGAGTGTTGCCAAGGGCATGTGTGGGAGGGGAAACACAGGATTCCAAATTATGGTCCTCTAAAAGAGAAAGAAATCTGGTAGCATCTGCATCCGATGGATTGTTAAAGTGAAAATTGAAGTCCTCCAGAAATAAAACTCTTTTAAAGCCCAAGAGAATTTTCTGACAGAAAAGAGGGAATTCAGAGAGGAATAGTGAATGGCAATCAGGGTGATGATAGATGATACTAAAGGGAACTAAAGTGGTTGATGTAGGGCCTATTCTAAAAGCACAGTATTCAAAAGAAGCAAAGTCTCCAAAGTCGAGGAGAGATTCAGACAACAAAGGCAAGTGAAGAAGAGCCCCGACCCCACCCCAACAGCATGTGGTCTTGGAACTGAAATAAGAGAATACCCGGGCGGGATCAGATCAGGGGGTGACGGGGCGTGGCCAGGTTTGAGCCAGGTTTCAGTCAACGCACAGAGGCCAGGTCTGCCGGCCTCAATTAGAGCAGAAATACATTTGGCATGCTTAACTGCAGAGCGGCAGTTAATTAGCCAGACAATAGCAGGGGCAGCCTCCGAAAGGTGGGTCATGGCAAGTTCTCTGTTCGTCAGGGCAGAGGAAGGGGGAGCGGGATCAGAAGTAGGTGTTAACGATGATGGTGAGCCCTCTATGTGTGCGAAGGGGGTACGACCAGATCAAAAAAAGAGTGATTGTAAGAGGAGAGGGGGCATCAGGGTTGGGGCAGATGGTGTAAGAAATGGGGACCTGTGACTCTACTTCAGCCTGGGGTTGAAAGGTTTGCCCCAGATGGAAAGAACTGGCTCCCAATTACCACTCCTAATTGGGTGAGGGGAAAGGGTGGTGGATTCCTGCAGTTTTAGTAAGGAGCACCTGCGCTGCAAGCAGTAATCTTACTCTGACTCGGGGTCTGAAGGACCCAAGGTGTTAATGGCCTGCAATGGAGGAGGCCCAGAGAGGGGAATGCACATGGAAGAAAGAGGGTTGAGTGACGGAGGGTCAAGAGCTGTAGAGGAGGAGACAGAGGAGAAAAGAGAGTGAGTTTGAGGCGACTGGGGGGTAGAACCATGCATGGCCATGCATGGACAGGCACAGAAAGGCTTGTGCCTTAGCCCTCTTCCGCCTTCGCTCAAGTCCGGCTTCGCCTTCTGGCTCCCTCTGCTGTCTTTTGAAGAGGCAGGAGGTGTGGAGGTCTGGCAGGAGGAGTGTCGCTGGGCGTGGTCAACTGGAGCTTAAAGTGCGTGCTGCAAGCGGGACCCAAGTTCAGCGTCTTGTTCCTCTGAGTCACTGTTGACTTCTGAATTGCAGGGACAGATATCTGCGCCTGTTTAGCCATTGATGGTAAACTCTGCAGGGGTGAGCCTGCTGAGGTGCGCGTTGCAGCTTCCTGCTTTTGGTTGCTCTTTCTCCTCATCAGCGGGAGCATTGTACTTTGGTGAGGGCAACTGTCCGATATAAAGAATTCAATAGATTTGAGATCATTTGAGGTCAGAGCTTGTAAATTTGGCTCAAGCTTACAGAGTTGTTTAGAAAAAGTTCCTGTATTCAATGTGACCTGTTGACCAGATTCATTTGTTAAAGGGTGTATTGGAAACAACAACAGATAAAAAAGATAGCTTTCATCTTTGTCCAAAGAGAAATGACAGTATAAGGTGCCTCTTTCTAATGATTTCCCCACAAGGGCTCATTTGCTCTGGGACAAAGGATGGCGCTTGTATTTTCCAATGATTCCACACGGTATTCCGTGCTGTCTTACACAAGACCTGATGGATGAGTTCAGCATCACTTTCAGCGGAGGAAATACTATCCCACACAGCAAACTGTGCCTTGGAATTTTCGTTAGGTATTTAGGCAGGCCTGTGTCATCGTCTTTAACTGGAGAATGCACTATGGTGATAATTTTTGACTCCTACGACGCATTATCATCCTGCGAAGTAACAGATCTTAACTCAGTAGGTTCAGCTCTTTCAGATTGAGCTAATGCAGGTGGGTCAAAAGTAACTGGGTCAGTCTTGCAGTAGCTGTTACGAGTCTTCCATAAACTGATTCCATTTGCAGGCCAGAGGGCACTGCAAAGGCCTCATGCTCCTATGTGCATGGGAAACCTGGCCAATGAAAGAGGCAAGAGGCCATCAGGCCTAGCTGATGCTGGAACTGCTGTGCAGAGGAGGGAAGCACATCCACAGAGTGATATACTATCTTGGTAATATCACAATCCCTCTCTTGAGGTGGAAAGGCCAGGTAGAGAGAGGTGTCCCATACTGCACCTATGTACCACAACCAGCACACTGGAACAAGATGCGATTTCACGAAGATTAATGAGAAGCCTAGAGTTTTGCAAGTCCAAAAAAACTGAATACAAATAACCTGCAAGAGTATAGGAAGCATTTTCCAACTTTACTCTCAGACTGTAAGATGCAAAGACCTTCATTCCTGCAGCTTCCATTCAATGGGCTCTTTGTCCAGGGGAACTGTAGGGAAAGTCGTCCCTTTCATAACTTTTGTTTTAAGCATGCCAAGGCTCTCAGGTGTCGGGATAAAAAACCAGGGCCAGTAGATGCCGCGGCATACTTACTGGTCAAACCATGGTCAAAACTAGGTACCTGGTATGCCTGCCAAAGCACATTAACAGGCTCAGTCAAAGCTGTACTGGTATGCCTGCCAAAGCACATTAACAGGCTCAGTCCAAGCTGTACTGTAAGGTAACAGAAGTGCCAGATCATAATGAGGTAAACATTTATGTTTGTACAACCTTTCTTTAGGCAGTAAGTAGTTTCAGATAACAGAATAGGCTAAACTGTTTAGTGGAATAAAAGAATATGTCTTTCCATGGTGTGTTCCTCCAACCACTGCGTCATCCATACCGTATGATTCTGAATGCCCCTATTGAACTTTAAGAAACTACTGTGTTTGTGAAGATTTATGTTAAGCCTTTTTGTGCACCGTGACGCCAAAGGATTTATCGCGTATTACATTACTAATAAATAAAATAAACCGTAGATCACCCCAGGATTTCTATTACCCAAAGAGCACAAGTAAAAAAGTAACATTAGATCTACATGCTGTGGAGTTAAGAGGAAGCATCTGGATGCTGACTCTAAATGCAGCTAGGCATTTTAGTTGGACAAAGTAATTTTGGGAGTTACATCACATTTGTTTCAGTAGACAGTCAAACCATGAGGTGAGATCAGCTATGTGTGTCATGGCTACCAAACCACCATGTCATCCAATCCACATCCAAACAAAAGAGTCCACACTGAACCTGTGATCCAACTTTCTAAACAACTGTTGAGAACCTTCAAGAGTGCAGAGGCCTCTCGTGAATGCAAGAGTAGACTAAGATAAAATACAGTATAGGGCAATCCTGGAAAAGCAGTAACCTTCCTGTGGAATTTATTCACTTAGAAGGTCCAAATGTATGGTGGATCGCAAGTGAACAACAGTGCAAAATGCAACGATCATTTTTTCTGTGTAGCATAGCAGGTAGAAGCCAAAGAGAGGTGGTGTGTGTGTCTATGACTTATTGAAAACAATATTTTTATCTTGTTTGAGTCATCAGCCCCTCACAGACAGGACGATAAGCTTAGAAAGACCTCTGACGGAAGGGATGAGAGGTTAGAGGAAGGAGAAAAGAGACTGCAGGGTCATCCCGAAACAGATAGGAACATACAGAATCCTCCTAGGAGGGACAGAAGACCCGTGAACACAATTAGGGGAGGAACAAAAAGAGATCAATAGGGAAATCAAACCACTCTAGAACACATACCAAGAATACAAGGCCCAACCACAGTGCACTTAACACACGAGTAGATGAAACTGGGGAATGGTCAGTAATCGATTTGCCACCTGCCTCACAAAGTAGAAGAGGGTAGCTTGAACCAAGTACCCGCTTGTAGGGATCAAAATAAATAGCAAACGCTCAACTACATAGCACCCGAGAACACCCAAAGCAGGTACAGAAACTGTTGACGGAACCACAAGCAGCATTACATTACTCTGGTGCATAACAGCTTGCGCTATATAAAATCTGCATACCATAACAAAACGTACCATGGAAAACATTTCATACTACACATCAGTTCCAAAATATGCTTGTGCAGTGGGGAAAAAACAAGCATTAACAACATACACACCCTTTACAACAATTTACCCCACAAGCCGAAACATAACATTCCATTTACTCTAAAGCAAATATTGTGAACAAGAAATAAGCATGGCCAAAATATAAAGATGAATCATAACACACTGACATGCAAATATTATGAAATGCAAATGTTAATGTGGAACTGGAACAAACTGCTAGGCAAAACATACCATTCCACGAACTAATATTTAATAATGCACATGCAACAGAAAAAAAACCTTAAACACTAACAACATAGATGTATTTGCAACAGTGTAATTCAGGAGCCAAACCATAGAATAGCATATACTGAGAAGCAAATGCTGCCCATTACAAGTTATCAGGCGCAAAATATCTAAGTGTACTATAAAACACACTGGCAGGCAAATACGCATAATACCAACAAGTTACACACACTTTTAACAGTGTACTCCATGAGCCAAATTATAGGATACATAAACTTGGTAATGTATCTGCTTCTTAAGGATCATGGTGATGGTATTAACTATCCTTAGACATTAGAACTAGTGTCAGACATTGTGCATTACCTCAATATTTAGGTGTTTAGCTGTAGCTGTAGCCAATACATTTGGTTCAATTGAGGACAAAACACAAAACAGTCCAGTCAAAGTTAACACCACAGACCTTAACTGAGAAAACCCAGACTAGTCAGGATGGACCAGATTGGGCAAAACAAAAAGTGATGGATGAAGAAGCTAGAATTAATTTATGCCACTGGGAACACCTCTGAGCAGCTTTGAAAACCATAATTTTTTTTGCAAATCATTTCTGACACCACCACTGGCAGCAGTCA
>JAVSBX010516857.1:0-11413 GCA_033119125.1 Desmognathus anicetus
TGATCATTGCATCTTGTGTAGCCTATCTCTAAGGTTTCTGTATACTACTGACACCTGAGCCACTGCGGTTCTGACAGCTGGAGGGGACACCCGGATTTGTCAGTTCTAAACGTATATGGGAGCGTTCTAGACGTTCTGAACTAGAATATAACGAGATTTAAAATGGCTACCAAAACTATCCCTCTAGAGGAACTGATGGGTACCACTGTATCTGATCTGTTCGCATACTCTGGATCCAAAACGATTGATCTGAATAATTGGATTGACCAACAATTAGAGGAAGTTGGTAAATTTTGCAACGATACGTTACACAAACAAGGATATCTTACTCAAGGCATGGTTGAAGTATTTTCGAAAAAAGATAAAAAGGACAAGACAAAAGCCATATGCAGTCTTGCTGGGAAATTATGGTTTGCCCATAGAATGCTTTACGATCAAAATAATGCATTGAGGCAAGAATTGACAGCATTGAGTGAAAAACTCGCTGGGGTTGAAGAGGAACTGCTATCTACACTTACTGAAAAGAATGAGATTGATCAGAAATGGATGAATGCACAGCGAAAATATGCCAGCATGGAAACGGTGGCGTGTGAGAGAGAAGAGAATGCCGGTGAGAATGAAGGTGAGTCTCGTATACAACAATTACAGGACGAAATTGAACATGCTAAACAAGAGTTAAAGAGTTGTCACGAAAGGATGAATGAGATGAGAACTGTAGAAAATGGTCATGTTAATTCCATATATGAGCTGCAGACCCAAATTCACGAGCAACGTAGGCGTAGTGATAATTATCAGCAAAAGATCCATGAGTTGGAAACTTCACACAAAAGAAGCAGGCGTTCTGGATCGTCAGGGTGCGACGTTATATGCAGGGAAAGAATTACGCAAATTGAAACCGAGAAATCTAAAATGGGGCAGGAGCTGAACCATTTAAAAGTTGATCTAGTAGAAGCGAAGGATCGTTACCGGGGGGCCAGTGACACGGTTAAGGAAATGAGAGCTACCATAGATGATAGGGAGAATAAAATAGCTCGGTTGGAGCGAGAAATACATCAATTAAGGAGGCAGAGCGAATTTGATCAAGAAGATATTAAAACACTCCAAAGTCGAATGTATGATGAGAATCGTAAAATTCAAAGTCGCAGACCTTCAGTTAATGAGATCCATAAGATCGCTGGTCCGTGTCAAGTTGAGAGCTATGAAGTTAGTGCCGGTTCAAGCGAGAATGAAATGCTACCCAGAAGGAAGGCTGGGGGCGACATTCAGCGGCAGAGTAGGTATGCGTCGCACTCTTATCTCATGTCCAGTGAAAATGATTCTGAGCCTGAGTGGACAGAAGTAAAAAGGAGGCGGAGAAGAAGTGGTAGGAATGAACCAGATAAGAAGGAAGGAAACACAAAAACCTCAGCTTTTAATGGTAGTGTAAAATCGATAAAAACTATCCGAAGTATGCTACCAGTATATTCCAAAAGTAATAAGAATGCCTCAATTCAAGACCATTTGGCATTGTACCAACGGCTTATGCAAACGCTCAATATGAGTAGTGACGATGAACTTCGAACATACTTGTCTTGGACGTTTGCGGCCGATTCACAATCCTTCTTTATGGGAGTAGAAAACAAAGACCACAAAAATTGGGCTGAGTTTAGGAGTGAGGTGATCAGACATTTTTCTCCCCATCGAAATTCCCACGAAGCATTACGATATGCGTTGAATCTGAAATGTGAAAGTAGTCAACACCCCAGAGAATACCTCCAACAACTTAAAAATGCGTTCTCTCAAGTCCACAAGGAGGTGAACACTGATTCGGAACAGTTTAAGAATGCATATTTCTATGGTTTGCCGAGAAATATTCGGACTCAATTGGCCCGTGATTACAACGAAGAGAGGTCCATTGAATGGATCTATAAACAGGCTAAAAGTATTTTTGATGTTAGCAGGACAGAAGAGAATAATGATGGGAAAGACAAAGCTAAATCCAGCAAGATTTGTGAGGTGAGCAAACTAAAAGAGCTACCTTTTGAGGCTGGTAGCGACCCAAATCCACCAAAGAGTAAGGGTGGTGATTATCGAAGGAACAATGATCGAAAAGACAATTCAAAGTTCGAGAGTAGTGAGAAAAAGGGGGCTGTCAGCCCGAATTACAAAGGAAATAATCCTAAACCAAATTTTATGTACCGCCCAAGAGAGAACCCATCTGAAATGCGTACAAGCACTGAAAAAACGGAGGGTGCCAATGCTAATAGTGACAGTCACAGGGGTGAGAGCGGTCAGTATAGAACCCAGGGCAATAATCAAGAACGAAATGAGGACAGGAGAAGAGATTACGAAAGGGGAGACAATCGCCCGAATTACCGGTATGACAATCGTAATAACCGAGAATGGCAGGGACAGAGAAATTTTTATAATAATCAGAATCGATTTCGACGATGGGATGGTCGTGACCAATACCCACCGAGACCCAATAGGTTGAATGTATTGGAGGACCAACTCAAAGATTTAAGCCAAAATGTCCAGAGATTGTTATCACAAAGTAGTGGGGCTGGTGCCAGAGTTCATGCTGTTGACTCAGGAGAACCAGACAGGCGTGAATCTAATCATGAAGACCAATGACTCGATGAAACTCAGATTGAGAAAAACGGCTATGTGCATGAAGGGCGATATATACGATATCCGATGCCGCGAAAAGAATGTCAAAAACAGCAAAATGAAAAAAAAGAGGAAAAAACGAAAAGTCCAAAACGCCCCGAGTGTACTGAAATAGCCCAAATTTGTGCCATGCAGGAAGAGGCAAGTAGAAATGAAGTGGTGAGAAGTGAGGCGCCTTTACCCAAACCTCTAAAAATACAAGAAAGGGTGATCGGTGCAATGAAAAAGAAAATGATTCAAAATTCACATTTTGTTTGCGAGTTAAGAGAAGAAAATGGTCGATATTATGCTCCAGTCAAGTTGCAAGGGCAATGGAAAATGGAAGCATTAGTTGACTCCGGGTCAGAAGCCACACTGATTTCCAAAAAATTATTTGATTTTGTTCATGAAGGGAAAAGTCAGGATGAAATACGGACCCTGGTGAAACCCACACGAGATTTACATAACGTGAATGGCGAAAATGTTCCTATTGTAGGGATTGCCGAGATAGAAATCAGTATAGGAAAACACCAGATGCAACATCCGATGGTAATTGTTGACTTGAATTCTGTTGATGTACTTTTAGGAGGTGATGTACTTGGTCGGTTATCACCCCTCATAGACTATTTCAACGGGATATTGTGGGCACAAGTTAAACGGCCCATACCAATAAAAAAAATGACGACAAGAACACGGGTCAATGGCAGAGTTCACGTAGTTGAACGACGCACAGATGAGGTAGAAATATATTTTAGGAACTCACAAGATCCGGAAGTAACTATCATCACTAGGCAAGATAAAGATCCTCAGGAACAGACTAAATCTGCGGCGCTGCAATCCACAGTACTGTTAGATTCAAATCGAAGTTGGGAATCTGAAATTGACGAAAATTGTTTGAGATTCTCTACTGAGGTAAAGAAGGGAAAGAAGGTTGAGAATAAAACGTTCACTCCTATTAAAGTCTTAGTAAAGATGGAGAAAATCAACGAGGAATGGTACTTTCCTGTACGGATAGCGGGCGAGTCCAGCCCCGTGCAAGCTAAATTAGACTTGAATCAGGAAAGGTCGTACATTAGTGAAAATTTGGTTGAGAAATTACGGAGTTGGGGTAATGAAATTAAGGTCAGAGAGTCTCATCCGAGCAAGAATGATATAATTGCGCGAACCATGATTGAAGTGAATATTGGTGAAAAGAAAATGCGCCATAACATGAACATAGTGAAAGGAGACGTTGATATTTGTATTGCTAATGACATATTGCACCGATTGGTGGCTTTTGTTGATATCTTGAACGGGGAATTGTGGTCTCAATTAGGAAGTCACCCTATAGATTTTATGGATGCACAATTGGCTGCGCAAAGTGACCAAATTTTGCCCTATGCAGTAGAACTGATAGCTGCGCAAGATGTTGATATTCCTAAGCATACACGACAGGAAACAGTGCTGTTAACGGTTAAAACAGAACAGTGCTGTGTGGGATCGCTTGATGTGTACGTACACATAAATCAGTATTGGAGAGAGCTGGGACTCGATTCCAAGTACGTTCCTTTCGTCAATTTACAAAATGGCGTCTGTAAAATTTTAGTTGATAATCAAAATGAAGAATCTATACGCATTCGCAAAGGGATGAAAATTGCCGATGCAATTTCGGATACATTCCACAGTACTGACCTGGTAAACACAATTTTAGGTGCCACTGAAAAGATGGTTGACGAAGAGTCACAAATGATAAACAAATTAATGTGGTCACAGCCTGAAGGGATGTTTCAAGTGTATTCCATTTATCCAGAACTCCCATCAGAAGGAGTGAAGGTGCAGTACAGGCAAGAAGGGGATACTATCGTATTTTCAATTCAGGAGTCTGAAACAGAATATTGTTGTCATGCGACCACCAAAGATTTAACTCAGCAATTAGAGGAGCAATATGAGTTAGCTACCCCAGAGGTATTTCCCGGGTTTACTAAATTAATTGAGGATCAGATTGCAAAAGCTGACGGATGTGCCGATGAGTTAGAAAAAGAAGCGCTTAGAAGGATGTTTATTGAACATCAGGAAGTATTTGCCAAAGATTCATATGATTGTGGGGGTACACACCTACACGTGATGAGAATCCCAACCGATCCAAATTTACCTCCCGTATTTCAATGACAGTATAGGTTGCCTATGGCATCCATAGAGGATTTATCCGAGATTATTAAAAATCTGGAGGAGAGAAAGATCATTAGAAAGATACATAGTTCGTTTAACACCCCGATTTTGGCTGTCCTTAAACCCAATGGGACTTGGAGGCTCTGCGCGGACCTCCGCGAGTTAAACAAGAGAGTACACCAATCTAGATGGCCAATACCCTATATTGATCAAGAATTGGTGCGTATGCAAGGTGCTAAAATATATACTGCATTGGATTTGACTAGTGGGTATTGGATTGTACCCGTAGCCAAAGAGGATCAGTACAAGCTTGCATTCACGTTTGAGGGTAAATCGTACTGTTGGCAACGAAGTCCGTTCGGATTTGTCAATAGTGGGAGTGAATTCAACATATTTATAACCAAAGCATTACCAGATGCTTCCGAACGAGGCACTATAACTTATGTAGATGATGTCCTAATAAAAAATGAAACATTTCTTGAGCACCTAAGTGAGATAAAACACGTGTTAACACAGTTGAAGGATGCAGGTGCCAAGGTGTCGTTACAGAAAGCACAATGGTGTAGAACCAGAGTTAATTTCCTAGGACATGAGGTAACTCCTAATGGGATAAATATCCAAAAGAAGAAAATTGATGCCATACTTAAATTGAAAGAACCTAGGTGTATTAAAGACATTAGAAGTATATTGGGACTAGCCAATTACAGTCGAAAATTTATCGAGAATTATTCGGAGATAATCCAACCTTTATTGATGTTATTAAAAAAGGATAGCAAATGGGAATGGAATGAAGAACATCAAATAGCAGTAAAAACTTTGAAAGAGAAATTAGTAAATGCCCCTTGTTTGGCATATCCTAAAAGAGACAAAGAATTTTTCCTTGAAGTAGGAAACACAGACAGATGTTTATCAGCGGTACTATATCAAAAAGAGGATGGTAATCCCAAGGTAGTATCGTATGCCAGTAAAACATTATCAGAGGTGGAGGTTAAATTCAATGAATGTGAGAAGGCTTTATTCGCAGCTGTCTGGGCTGTCCAACATTTTAAACCATTCATATATGGAAGTAAAATAATTTTGGAAACCTCACATCAATCCATACAGTTCTTAAACAGTAACAAAATCAGAGAAGGGAATGTTACAGGATCGCGCATTACGGGGTGGATGATGTCAATGCAAAGCATCCCAGTAGAAATTAGATATGCTAAAAATAAAAAAAATCAGGTAGCCCAAGGGTTAGCTAATCTACATCAATGTGACGCCGAGGAATGTACAGGAGAGGATTTTGAAATAAGCAATATGGAACCATTCGCCGATTCACCTCACAAAATTTTTGAAGAAAAACATAAAGATTTGCCATGTGTATTTGTAGACGGGTGTTCATTCAAAAATGAGGCAGGTGAACGAGTGGCTGGAGTTGGTAACATGTGGGTGAAGGATTATCCAGTATTGCCACAAGGTCGAAAAATCGGAAATCAAAGTAGTCAAATTGCTGAATTAGCTGCTGTATATTTGGCAGTAAAAACTGCAAGTGAGTATGAGTTAAAAGAAATGGTGATGATTACTGATTCAGTATACGTGCGAAATGCATTTGTTGAGTATCTTCCCGGGTGGAAGGCACGTGGAATGAAGTGTATGAATGGTAAGAATTTGAAGCATGCCAATATGATTAAGGCAATTGATGAAATGGTGAGTCAAAATAATATGGTGGTTTATTGGCATAAGACCCGAGGCCATTCCAAGACTCCAGGGTTTGAAAAATGTGGAAATGACGTTGCGGATAGAATGGCTGCAGAGGGCGCTATTAATGGCGAATTGTTAATTATTGATCATTTAATGACAGAGATAAAAGACAACAAATGCGAGGCTATTACTAGGTCACAAACACGTGTAAATGACATAGCGGTGTGGTCAAGTGAAGGACCAGACCCGGATTTGATAACAGAACAAATAAAAGATGAGATTATTGGTAAATTTTACAGATTCATTGAAAATTCTGAGAATAACCCGATTTCACAGGAAGAAATAGAGGCTAATGAAGAACTAAAAATATTATACAGAGCACGAGCCAATTTTAAACTGTACAAAGGATTGCTCGTGAGAGTGACTGAAAATGCACCAATGCGATGGGTAGTACCAACTGCATTTAGGGGTATCATGTTGGAACATGCTCACGATGAAATTACTTCAGGACATCGGAGCACAAAAGTTACAAACGCTATATTGCAGGAGCTGGTCTACTGGCCGCATATGATCCAAGATGTAGAAGTCTATTGTGCAGGTTGCTTACGTTGCGCACAGTTTCAACCTAGTTCCCCATCACATAGAGCGCCATTGAGAAAACGTGGGATAACATTTCCATGGTCTGACGTACAGATAGACTTCATTGGTCCAGTAGTCAAATCAAACAGGGGAAACCAATACATATTAACTGTGATATGTTTATTTACCAAATGGGTCGAATGCATTCCCGCGCCTAACTGTAAAGCAGACACTGCTGCATTATTATTAATAAATCACATATTCTGTCGTCAGGGATTACCAGAACGTATTTCTAGCGATAAGGGATCAGCGTTCACAGCAGAAGTAATGACAAAATTATGGCAAATATTAGGAGTTAAGAGACAGCTACATATAGCTTACCATCCAGCTAGTAGTGGTACAGTGGAGAGAGCCAATCAGACAATTGTGAATATTTTGAAAAAATACGTCAGTGAGAACGGTAGAGATTGGGATCTTAAACTACCACTGGTCCTAATGGCAATACGAGCCACACCATCATCAGTCACGGGGTTCAGTCCATTCGAGTTGTTAACCGGAAGAAGAATGGTCGTCCCGATGCACCTGTTGTATAAGGTCAATGAACAGGTATTGATAGGTGCTATGTCAACCCATGATTACGTAGCCAATCTCAGGAAACACTTACAATATGCTTTTGCGCATGCGCAGAAAAATCTGGAGAAAGCAGTAGATGCCAGTCATACATACTACAATTTGAAGACAGACAAAAAAGAATATGAGGTTGGTGACAGGGTTTATTATTACAACTATTTGAAAAACAGAGCGAAAAATTCAAAATTTTTGCCTGTATGGCATGGTCCATATGAAATCACAGAAAAAGTGTCGCCGGTAGTATACAGGATAAAGGACATCAAAAACCCTGAAAAAGAAGAACGTTGGGTTCACAGGAACCAAATAAAAATAGCTCATCCACAGTCAAGATTGAAGCAAATAGAGACAGGAAGGGAAGAAAGATGAGTGCTTTGTATATGATGTGAATATTAACATATGTTGTTTTTCTTTACACCAATAGAAATCCTAACCCCATTAATCCCTGCCATGCCTACACGGAGAACTGATGGTCACCAAACCTCTTCCCCAATGCAACGTATTCAGTATCAAACTATATATATATGTATTTGTTTACTGTCAAGCCACGGATGCCAGGCACAAAGAACCCCGATAAAAATGTTACGCGGTCCGAACTCTGGGATCGTTATACAAGAAACTCCTGGGATCCTTATTACCGATCATAAGACTGTAAGCCAATTGGTGTTTGTGCAGCTTGACATAGAGGCAGTCATCAAAAAGTATATAGATATTTCAGATGTTACAGATACAGACATTAAAAACTGGTATCGTAGCCACATTGAAAGAACAAAAGATGTCATGAGAGAAATTTTAGTACAGGCTGAGAAAACTATAATAAAACCACAACCCCAAGACATTCAGGCAAAAACTAGAACTAAACGAGCGATTGCCGGGGCTGTTATGGGGGTCATGGCGCTCCTTACGGTGATAGGTACTGTAGTAGGGACGACTATGAATGCGGTGAATGGGATCAGTGTTAAGGAGGTCAAAAGGAAAAACGATGAACTGCAAAACGCGATGAATGAGATCCGGGAAAGTTTGGTGACCCAACAGGAGAGGACGAGAGAACTGATCCAGATTGTCAAGAATACCATTGTGATCACAGGGACCCAAAATGATAGGTTGGACAGTGCCATGAAGCGAATCGAAAAAGAGACTATGACCAGGAACTTATTTTATACAATAGTAGATCCTGTACTGTTTATAACCCAAACTTATTTAAGACAGTTAGAAATTAACATGAGTAATTTAGTGAAAGCATGTATACCTCTTTATTTTGTCAATGATGAAATGATAAAGAAAGCACTAACCACTATTCATGGACAAGAGTTAGAGAACATGCAGATTAAAGTTGCATTTGAGACAGGATCAGCAATTCCTATGCACATAGACACACAACTATTACATATTTCATTTTTATTAAACATCCCCATTGTAAAGACAGAAAGGATTTATCAATTAAAGAGAGTACTGAATGTAGGCACATGGAACAATGGAATCAAAACAAAAATCAACACACCAGAACTGATCGCATATCAAAACGATAGTGAGGCGTATTTAACACCAAAGCTCCAATCCTGTCAGATTTTTAAGGATTTTAACTACCTTTGTCCTGGAAAACCATTCATACCAGACAAGGGAGGAAATCTTTGTTTTATAGGAGACACGTCAACTGGCCATACATTATGTGACGTCACGGTAACCCGCAGTAAAGAGATAGTGACTGAAGCCATACTGATAAACAACAAATGGCTTGTAAGCACTAATGCTCCAAATCTAACCGTCACGTACACCAAACACGGCACATTTATCGTCAAACCCATCCCCTATTCCACATTCACTACAATTGTGCCGCGAGATATTATTATAACGATTGGATCTGAGACATTGTTCTATGTTTCAAACGAAAAAATAGAAGCAGTAATGGAAATGGTAAACACCATTCACCCCATTGATATTCCACCGGATGATGAATTAGATATCATTTTAGATAAAAAGAAATCGCATTCTATTCAATTACTGATACGAGGGAGCAACACGTCTATAGCAGAACATAAATTTTCCCAGGCCGATCAAGAAATATTATCGAGACACAATGCGAATATCATGACGCCCTATACATTGTCCTAGGGGGGATAGCCGCATCCATGGCCTGGTTATCAGTGGTGACCACAATAGTAATGTTGAATAGCATACACATACTAAAGGCAATAAGGCATGGAACAGATAGACGACGAAACAGTTTCGCCATTATTTGATATGCTCCGAAACCCTACATATCAAAAGGGGGGAGCTGGACGAAACCGAGGTGACATGTCAGAGATGAGAACGGGCGACCCTAGCGGAGCGTGAAAATTTTACTAAATTTTTTTTTTATTTATCTCCTTTGTTTGGCCAGTCGTGGATGTCTACACGATCGCCCAAAAGGGGGGAAACTGTAGGGCATATTGCAGGGGCCCTGTATGAAAAACCGAAATGCAGTGCAAACGCCATATTGATTCATTCGTATTACTGTGAAAAACATTGGTTATGAATGCACGCTAGGAATTAACCGCGAGCGCAAGCGACACTGCAGAGCTGCTGATGCACTACTTTTCTAATCTGTAACCCATGCTTCCGCATTCATACAATGGTTCACAGTGATATGAATTCTGTTCGCACTGTACAATTGGCAATTGGCAACAGGAGAAAAGTTACTGAGGTTCCTGCGAGCACTTCCTCTGACTCTTAGTAAACTCCTAAGCAAGGGAGGTGTGTGGAGCCCTGACCAATCGCAGCGCGGCCCACACCCGCACACAACGTGCTGCAGGCACAGGAAAGCCATATTTGGTGCTTCCTTTCGGAAGAGAAAAGGCAATTTTGACCGGGCAAGCCGGACGGAGTGATGGATACTTGCAAATTGTAACACTACTCGCGCAAGTATAACAGTAGGCCTCCCCAAGAGGGAGTAGCTCTCTGCCACCACACCTGCTGCCGGTCCGAGGTCCAGACGCCGTCCATCGACAGAGAAGAAGCCCGGAACCAGGAACGAGCCAAGCCCGCTGGAGAGCTGGTGCTGACAAGCCTGTCAGTGTTCAGCAAGTCAGGGCTCTGACTGGCGTGACGAAGGCTGCGCCAGGTCATCAGGCCAGTGCCGAATGCGTGCACCTTGTGCCTGAGATTCCAGTGGCTCCTCACCTTCCTGGCGGGCTGTCCAGTGTAGAAGAGTGGCCAGTCCAGCCCAGATCGAAGTCCCAAGACTCCACCCCAGCCCAGCTGAGTACCTCCACAGACGCGGAGCCCAGCTGACCAGTCCTGACCAGGCCAACATACACTCGCACCCGGCGGGTGGCCATTAGCGCCCTGAGTGTGCGCTCAGCGAATCCTGCAACGACACCAATAGGTGAGATCTGGTCTAAACAAGACACCTACATACACACACACACGACAATAGGCCCGGCAACAAGCCAATAGTGCTTCCTCTTCACCACACGAGTGTTCTCACACGAGTATTTAGCATAGTGATAGAAATATAGGCAACTAGTGTACTAGCATTACGCACCCCGAACCTGAGACACACCCCCGAACCTGAGCTACCCTATATCCCTATATTTTGCTGCTCATGTACAGTGTTCGTTGTTTGTGTAACCTTTTTATAATCCTAATAAACGTGCCTTATAAGCGCACATATTTTTCTACAAAGGACTCAGTGATCATTGCATCTTGTGTAGCCTATCTCTAAGGTTTCTGTATACTACTGACACCTGAGCCACTGCGGTTCTGACAG
>JAVSBX010517967.1:0-11412 GCA_033119125.1 Desmognathus anicetus
GTTGTCTCAAAGTACAGGGGGGTGACTAGACGTTGGGAAGTGGTGGAATATCGTCGCTCACACGACCAGGCCTAACAGTATCCCTCTGTAATTTAAGATGAAGGGACGCATGATCGCTACTGACTTCAAAGTTCACCTTGAAGCAGTTGCAGCGAGACATTAGCTCAACGCTCAAAACACAATAATCAAAAATTAAATTAGAAGCACTCCTGTGGGTGCAGCTGGGCTGTCATGAGTACTTCTATCGTTTAATGGAAGTAAGTAAGTAAGTAAGTAAAACATTTGTTTAGCGTGCGAACTCGCCAAGCGGCCTCAGCGCACATCCTTCACCAGTATCAAAATCAAATGACAGCAGAACTTCGGTTCACAGGAAAAAGGGAGGGTATGTAGGAGTTCATGTGATTGCGTCGAAGAGATGAGTTTTTAGCTTCTTCTTAAAGGCCTCAAATTTGTCCATGCCCTTAAGGTAATTCGGGAGGGAGTTCCAATAATTTGCTGCCTGTGAAGAGAACATACCTCCCCCAAATCTTGCCAATTTGGACCTGGGGGGAAGTCTCA
This sequence comes from Desmognathus anicetus, assembly GCA_033119125.1. Classification (NCBI taxonomy): domain Eukaryota; kingdom Metazoa; phylum Chordata; class Amphibia; order Caudata; family Plethodontidae; genus Desmognathus; species Desmognathus anicetus. Next base: position 559 of record JAVSBX010517967.1, read on the forward strand.
GGACTCCAGAGGACCTAAGGGTTCTACTGGGATTGTGAACCTGTATATCATCACTCAGGTATTCAGGGGCATTGTTGTTCAGGCACTTGTGAGTTAGGGTGAGAATCTTATGTTTCACCCTCTGTTCCACGGGCAATCAGTGCAGGTCACGTCTTGCTGCGGAGACGTGCTCTCTCCTAGAGATCCCAGATACTGCTCTGACTGCGTTGTTTTGGGTTACCTGTAGAGATTGATTGATCTTTTTATCAGAACCTGCGAGGAGGCTGTTGCAATAGTCAACTCTCGAGTTGACCAGAGCTCCAGCCACCCTCGCCAGGTTATCTCTCGACAGGTAGCCTTTGATCTGATTAATAAGTTTTATTACATAGGCGCAGGATGATTTTACTTTTTGTGCATGGGTCGCCATTGTCAGATTTGAGTCAAGATGGACACCAAGGGTTTTGACCACGGTGGCAGTAGTGATGGTATGGCCCTCAATCAGAAAAGAGGTGTACTGCTCTTAGAGTCGTTTTAGCTTCTGTTTTGTGCCGAGAATGATCAGCTAGGTTTTATCATTGTTCAAGGCAAGTTTGTTGAACGCCATCCAGCGTTGAATATTAGCATAGATGGTTTGTACCTGGGTGAGATCTTTTGCATATGTTCCAGTCAGCGGCAAAAAGATTTGTGTATCGTCCGCGTAGTTGGTAAACCCCACTCCCAACTCATTTAGGCCTACAAAGAGGGGGCATGTATACATATTGTATAGCGTGGGAGATAAGCACGCTCCTTGTGGGATGCCCCTGATCAGGGAAGAGGTGTCTGCGGACGCTGAGCCCAGAAAGACTCGCACAGATCTACTAGAGAGAAATGAGCTGATCCAATTGGCTGACTCATCTGAGAACGCGAAATTTTTGACAAGGCTTTGAAGTAGTAACTTATGATTGACCAAGTCAAAAGCCGCACTGAGCTCCAGCAGGAGCAGGAGTTCAGGGCTCCCATTGTCACTAATCTTAGCTAAGTTATTCTTTAGATCCAGTAAAGCGGTCTCGGTTCCATAACCTCTTCTGAAACCAGACTGTCTGTTATTAAGAAGGCATGAAGATTCCAGAAAGGTCTGAATCTGAATGTAAGCAATTTTGTCAAGAATTTTAAGAAGGAACGAGACATTGGTAATTGGTCTAAAGTTCAGTGGATTACTGGCATCTAAGCCTGCCTTTTTTAACAATGGGGTGACCCATGACTCCTTGAGTGCTGCCGGAACACGAGAGGAGGCAAATGAAATATTTATCATTTTAGTCAAGATGGGGGCCAAGACATCTAGAGACCTTTGTATTATCTCTGCTGTACAAATATCACCTCTGTATGAGGTTGGTTTCATTGAGGATACAATCTTAATAACCTCCTCTTCAGTAACTGGGTGAAATCGAAAGATCAAATCTTTTTTATCATTGTGCACAAGGGGATGTGGGGTAGGAGTGGGAGCGGGTTGCAATGTCAGAATTTTAGCTTCAATGGTATTCACATGTTTATTAATCTTGGAGAGCATTGAGTCTTGGATAGCCTGACACCAGCTATTAAATGTTTCTGAGGTGTCACGTGGGGCTGCATTCCCTTCCAACTCTTTTACAATTTTAAAGAGCTCCTTGGCATCCGAGGGAGCTGCATTGATTCTAAAGTTGAAATGGTCAGCTTTAGCAGTTTCTATAGCATTTTTGTATTTTTTAGCAGCCTCAGTGTAGGAGGCCTTAGTAAGGGGGTTAGAGGTGCACCTCCACAAAAACTCAGCTCTATGCTTAAGGGATCATGCTGCAATAATGGTGTCCGAGAACCATGATTTATCACTAGTTTCTGTCTTGATGATTTTAAGTTTTTCCGGAGCCAATATGTTAACCATGGTATTTAAAAGCTTTCTGAGCGAGAGAGCAAGAGTGTCCACATCCTTGACTACCATCATATTGTCTAGTTCTGGTTTTAATAATTCATTAAGTCTGGGCAGAGGGAAGTAATCCCCTCGCCTCAAAAAACGTGATGAGTCTATGAGCCTGGTTGGTAACTTTGTTAACAAGTTTGCAGGGGTAACCAATTCTCTTTTTTCATCCTCAAGTACTGTATTGTAAATCGTCATATTGGGATCAAGTAACCACATATTAAAATCACCTGCCATTAAACACAGGTCCCCTGGAAACTCACTCAAAATTTGATCGAAATCAGAAATTAAGTAATCCACCGAAAAAATATTTTTGCTAATGAAACTTGGATTGACAATTGACATAGACATTAAATAAAATAATGTGCTGGGAAATACGTGGGAGTTTCATTCTTAGCGCTTGGAAGTGCTCAAATACATCTCAGATCTTACCCACTTTTGCATTTAAACTGACTGCAATTAAAATGAATCAATCAACTATCTACAATACTCGCACAATTGTTGAATCATATTATGGTGACCGGAATAGCTCCTAGATCGTTGCAACTATCTAACATTATTGCTTTCTTAAAGAAAGGCAAAGAACCCACAGACGGTGTTAATTATCGACCTATTACCCTGGTGAATGCTGACTCTAAGATTTATTCTAAAATCCTTGTGACCCGCATGGCCAGGGTAATACTTTTGTTGATTCCGACAGACAAACATGGGTTTGTCCCAGGCAGAGACACCACAGCCCTTACCAACACCATAGTCACTTTCATCGATGTTGCTGAATCTTTAAATATGCCACTAGCAATCCTTTGTCTCGATGCTAAGAAGGCGTTCGACCGGGTGCGGTGGGATTTTCTATGGTTAATACTAAAGCAACTCAAGTTTTCTGGGATCTTTATCAATGCTATTCGGGCCTTGTATACTAATCCTACAGCTACGGTTATTATCAATAGTCATTCCTCAACTACTTTTTCAATTTCCCATGGTGCCCGGCAAGGGTGTCGTTTGTTGCCTTTCTTGTTTGCTAATTATTTTGAACCCTTTGCTCAGCGATTAAGACTCTCTCCTCATATACCTAGCTTTAGGCCTCGTTTGTGAATAGAGGTCGAAACTCTCCTAAACGCTGATGACATCATTGACAGCTACTACTGAAATTCCGTCTAGCTTTGCAGCAATTTGCAGGCTTGCCGATGAATTTGGCTCACATGCTGGATATGTATTAAATAAATCCAAGACTGCAATGATAGCATGAGCAGTTGCATAATATAGGGGGAAGATAGTTGCAGTACAAAGCATGCCTTATCTGGGCATTACCATACATAATACAGCTTTGCGTACCTTAGAATATAATATCAATAAAGCCGTTGATCTCGTGATTTACACATTGAAGCGATGGGCCTATGTGCCGTTAACCATCTTAGGGCATATTAATCTCATCAAGATGAATATATTTCCTAAAATACTATATATCTTTAGAGCCTTACCAATTTGTATGTCACGATCACTGGTCCAAAGGCTCAATTCTGTCATCATTTCTTTTATTTGGTCTAATCAAAAGGCCCGACGATCTTGTGTTAAACTTACCAAGGCGGACTCGCTTTACCCGACCTCGAACGCTCTTGACTTGGCTCTTCTCTATCGCATGTGAAAACGATCTCATTCTTAGATTCTTATGCGCACCTTCATACTCAAATCTTGCCTAACATTATTAACTGCAAATCAGAACAGACATTTGGGTCTGTCAAATTTTTCAAAAAAATTCAGTTATGCACTATCCACAACTACTCATTAAACTGGCGCAGAACCCGGCCTATCTGTGTAATACCACGGATTCATCGGGGTAGTTATATTTGGAAGTTTGAGAATCAATGGGATGTACAGTCTCAAGTCTGGGCACAACATGGCATTCATTAAGTATATACAAGATTTATATCAGATGGGAGTACTTAAGAGCTTTGACACAATTCATTGTTAATTTGATGTACCATACAGATCTTTTCTTAAATATCTGCAATTGAGAGCTCTTTTGCAAAAGTTGAATCATGTAGCTCTTCAGGAACACCCATTTGTTTCATTTCTTTTTTTTTCATCAGAAAACTGGTAGGGGTGTTCTCTCAGCTATATATGGGGAACTTAGCAAATATCGGGCCACTGACTTGGAGAATGTTGCTACCTATTGGCACAATCTTATAACTTTCCCACTTATGGCTAAAGACGTCAAGCAGTATGTGTCTTCTATACATAAGCAAGTTATCAGCACTAAACATCTTCTGCATTGTATAAAGATGTTTTGTAGCTGGTATTACACCCCTGCCAAAATTAACAAATGAGTGGTCAACCCTAATGCCTATGTTTCATGTTCTAGGTGTCTAATGGTTGATGCTGACCTTCGCCATATGTTTGCTAGGTATCTGCAATTGGACGACTTTTTTCTTAATATCGAGCAAAAATTATCACTAATAACAGAGCAGGAGATCCATCTGACTGGCCCTCTGAATTTTTTTGGTTCTAATGAGTTTTTACCTACGTCAGCTTTATACCTAGTGTTTAGGGCATGTCAGGATCCTAATAGCCAAGAACTGGAAATAACTTAAAGTTCCTAGCTGGCTAGAATGGCAGGCAATACTTGTCGACAATTTTTGCCTGGAATATTCTTTTTATTAAAAAAAAGGCAACCTAGGTAAATGTTTCAAATACTGGGGTCCAATGATATCTTTTATGGGACTCGCCACCCCTGCATAAAAATGTATAACAAAGTTATGCCATTTTTTTGTTGATTCACATTAATAATGTGTCACGTCTATATATTTTTTGTCCACGCCAATATTTTCATATTTTCAACATCTTTAATATTTGTTATATTTTCTGTCTTCATTCTTTTATTGTGACGGTTTTGTTTTGATTTGTGGTTTGCTTTTTTTTCTGTACGATAATCAATATTGGAACCAAATAAAAACAAAATTTAAAAATGAATCTGCCACCCGCTACATGCCCTTTACTAATGGGTCGAGCTAAGGATTCAAAACAAATAAAATTAAGAAAAGATACAGACTGGGTCAGCCAGGTCTCTTAAGAAATCTTTTTTGATATTTCAAACTCAGTCGGAATCCCCATTCATTAAACCAGCACAATTCCACGGCACAAAATTAAAATGCCTCTGATTGAATTCAATACACACCTTTAATAGGATCAGTTTTAAAAGCAATATTAGCCAGTCATTTTTCTTCATTAGCATAGATTTCCTCACCACCAGCAATAACGGAAGGTAACTGTATGCAAAAGAGGATAACACAGCTAGTTAGCTATTTTTACTTGTCCCCTGATCAAACTTTGTCCCTTGTCATAACTTATGTCGAGGAATCAGGAAATCATCAGAACATTGAGCCGTAGCCTACCTTTTTACTACTTTGGACCTTTTGATAATTTTCTTTGCCCGTAGATGTTCCCTAGTTTCATCAATCAAAGATTCCAAATCAGAAACCTCATTTCCAAAGTATTTAAATACATTTTTGTGCAACAATACTAAATGCCTTGCTTTTAAAGCACTGAAACAGACCACGGTACCCAGACCCTGCGCACCACCATCTGCAGTAAACATTTCAATGCATTTGATCTCATTAGAAGGAAACACTTGCAGATTTAAGTCAAGACTGCAAAGTTTCAAGATTGGGCCTCTATTAACCAGAACTTGACTAGATTTATTGTATAGAGGATGGAGAGGAAACCACAACAAACAGAAGAGATGGTTCTCCCCCTTATCCATAGGCAAATGATAATGTATGTTGTCACCTTCAGGCTGTTTCCCTGTAACCGCTTTGGAAATCTCTGGAACAAATGATGGAGCCTGAACATTCCAGTGATTCCACATGGCTTTTCCCTCAACATTATTTGAAGTCGGGTTACTTTGTGCGTCATAAACCATGGAAGGGAAAACATTCTCTCTAGTGGGTTGTTGCACTTGAAAAAGCTCACTTTAGGACCGGGACTGAAAATTCACTATAGTCACATTAATGCGCCTTTTCTTTCCATTCGGAACACTTGATTCATCATCTTTAACTGGGAAGTGAACTATATTAATGATTTTATACCCCTGGGAAGAATTAGCAGTTTGGGAAGTAGATAAACTTGACACCATAGGTTGTTTAACCTTGGAACTTGCAAAATAGGAGACTCAAGAACAGTTACATTTGTTTGGATAGATAGATTGGATAGATTGTCTTCTAGTACAGTCTCTGCCCCGGCCGTTTGATAGGAGTCGGCGGCTTGTTGCTGCCGCTCTATCGGCCGTGACCTTCTGCCATGTTTTGTCTTGTTTTATCTTGTCTGATTGGGTTCCCTGCTTCATTGTTCATGGACAGAGGGGCCTGTGGAGCAGTTCATATTTTATTGGGGGGAGGGTAGGGTAGGATGGGGAATGTATGGGGGAGAGGGGAGGGGGGACTTCCTTCTGTTTTTCAGGCGCCTTGAAACCAATGGTAATTTGTGCGCCTGCCCATGCTTCATGCCATTGTATTCCTTTTATCATGTGGTACTGTTGTATTGGTTTAGTACAAATAAATTTTCATTCATTCATTCATTCATTCATTCATTCATTCATTCATTCATTGGTTTCCCTGAGAATTCATCACAGCTGTAGGTATGGTTTTACTCGGGGCCAAAAATAACATTTGGGTATTTTTAAGCACTTGTCGACAACTGTCTCTTATGCTTTTTTGCGTAGTTCTAAGTTTTTTAACTTCTTTTTCTAGAAGCTCCACTTTATCAGACACATTTTTTATGGCAAGTTTCTTTTTTTTTCTTTCTGTTTTTTTTATTGAATTTGAGAAGGAACAGAATGTATTGTAATTCATCAATGTTCATCAATGTTACATAAAACATAAAAAAAGAAGCAGGAAAAGTAATTACAAAACAATAACCTTAATTTTCTTGAAATAATAACGGAGACCACCACCTATACAATTTGCGGAGGCTTCCCCGTTTTGTCAGAATTAATTTCTCCAGTTCGAACAATTGCATCACTTCGTGCCACCAGTTAATAGAAGAGGGAGGCAACGCCTCTTTCCAAGACCTAGCAATAATAATACGAGCTTGAGTAAGCATTTTGAACACACAGGGTGACAGAACTTGATCTTGATACTGGCCAAAGATGATAAAACACTCATTGAGAGCAGGTGACTGAGGTTCTAAGAGGCAGATTCGATTAGAGACCTCGCTCCAGAAGGTAGTAAGCAAAGGGCATTGAAAAAACATGTGAAGTAGGTCCGCTCCCAGTAATGCACATCTAGGGCATGACGCTTGCGCTTTGAGGATACCATTGACATAGTTTCTCAGGAGTATGGTATAGCCGTAGCGCAAGCATAAAATGTTGGTATTTGTACCGGGTTGAGATAAATAGGGAATCTGCCCATTCTAAACACCGGGTTAGCATATCAGGGGTGATTTCCTCATGAAGGGATACAGCCCATCGATCAGCTATTTGTTGAAAGTCAGAAGGAATTGCTGTAGCTAATAAAGCGTAGTATGAGGAAATAGAGCTTTTACCTATACGTAGCCTATACACAAAATCAGAGCCTGTAACAGGTAGTTCAAGAAGCTGAATGTGTTTATGTACAATCAGTGTTCTAATCTGCAGATATTTGAAAAATGAATTGATTGGTATGTGGAATTCGGATACTAAAGACTGGAAAGAGCGAAACCCATTTATATCGAAAAGTTGCCCCAAGTTAATTATCCCAGCTGTCAGCCAGCTTTTACCGACAGCATCTAATAGTCCCACCTGTAAATTGGGATTATCCCAGATGTGTGTACGAAGATGCCATCTAGGGATTGCAAAAAAATCAAGTAGGCGGCGCCAGTTAGCAGCCATAATCTTAACAGATTTTAGCCGGACTTTTTTGAAGAATTTTGGGTTATGAAACCCGAATTCTGAGCCAATTGGTGCGATAGTTCTAAGGAGAGTGATTGCCAAAAGGCTACAGGGCTGTAAGCCCAGAGCCTGTTTCATGCGGCCGACTAATGCGGCCCAATTATAAAACTCGAACTGAGGTAGTGATAGGCCTCCCTGAGCCCACTTCTTGGCCAATTTTAATTTATTTCTCCGGGGGACCTTCTTGTGCCAAATAAAGGAAGAACACATCTGATCCAATTTGCGAAGATCTTTACGTTTAAAAAGGAAAGGGACCGCCCGGAAAAAATAAAGGAACTTGTGGAGAATTGTCATCTTGATGGAATTAACGCGAGCAATGATAGAAAGTGGGAGTTGCATCCATCTATCCAAAAGAGTTTAAGTTTCTTGCAAGAGTCGATTAAGGTTGGTATTAATAGTATCATTAATAGTATGTTTGAGATTAATGCCAAGATAAGTAACTGCCCCCACGGTAAGATTGTTATAGTTGGAGATGTTCCACGTCATCATCTCAGTTTTAGTGACATTGATCTTGTACCCAGATACTTGTCCAAATTCACTGCATAACTGGCTAGCCGCTTCAAACGTCTTAACAGGATCTGATGTAATCAAGACGAGGTCATCTGCGTACAATGCTAGATTGATTGATATACCGACAACCGGGATAATAGGCTTGATATCTGGACACCGGCTGAGATAGATTGCCAAAGGTTCAGCATATATTGCATATAATAGGGGAGACAGGGGACAGCCTTGACGAGTGCCCCTTTGTATAAAAAAAGAGCCACTAAGCCTGCTATTAATAATCAATTGGGCCGAAGGGGCAGAGTAAAGTGATTGAACAGCCTGAACAACCACGGGTGGGACGGCCATCCTATGCAGAGTGGCCCACAGGAATGGCCACCCCACCCGATCAAAAGCCTTTTCTGCATCCACAAACATTAATGCAAGAGGAGCAGACTGCGTTGTTGCCCAATCGATTAGAGTGAATAAAAGGTTGGTATGTGCAGAGCAGTCCCTACCGGGAATAAAGCCATGTTGATTCTGTGAGATAACTTCCGTCATCTGTGGGGCAAGCCTGTTTGCAAATAGTTTGGCATATAATTTGGCGTCTGCATTTAGCAAGCTAATGGAGCAGTATGAAGAACACAGCCTGGTGTCTTTACCTTTTTTGGGAAAAACTACGATCAATGAGTTGGACCATGAGTTGGGTGGGGAATTGTTATTCAGAAATATATCATTGAATAGATCTAATAATACTTTTTGAAGGGCGGGCCAGAATGTAGTGTATAGTTCATTTGGCAATCCATCATCACCACACGCTTTAGCGGCCGGTAGGGAGAAAAGAGCTAATTGAAGTTCTGCTATATCAAATTGTTGAACAAGGGTATTTTGAGTATGCAGAGAGAACTGGGGGATGGGGATCTGTTCTAAATATTGGCTTATTTGATTTGGATTAACTACCTCAGAAGATAGATACAAGTTCGTATAGTATGCAAGAAAGCTATCAGTGATTTGTTGTTGGTCGAAGACCACATTTCCCTGAGAATTTTGGATTGCAGAAATAGAAGTAGAGCCCCTTTTTTCCCGAATCAGAGAAGCCAAATATTGGCCACTTGAATCTCCCTTATCTAAGGTTAATACCTTGTGTTTAATAGTATTGGCACGAGCTTCTTCTGAATGGAAGCTGTTAAGTTTGGCCTTGGCCCGTATTAGCTCATTGTTATCGTTATTAGCCAAACCCCGGGACTGAGCGTGGCGTCGTTCGGCTAGCGCCAAATTTTGAATTAACTGGGAATATTCTGCTTTTTTTTCCCTTTGCAGAGCAATTGAGTATGAAGTGATCCAGCCCCGCAGGGTGGCCTTAAAAGCATCCCACACAATGGCTGGACTGGCAGAACCAGAATTAGTAGCAAAGTATTCTTGTATCAGACCTTGAATGTGTTGTTGAAACTGTGCGTCTTGCAAAAAAGATCTGTCCAGCCAGAACCTTTTAGGCTGATAAGAGCCATATTGTGGATCAATCATGTTGAGGGTAACTCTTAGCGGAGAATGATCCGAAATCGAGATCCCTAAATATTACGCAGTCGCATTTTGAATCAAATCGTGAGAAGCTAGGATATAATCTAAACGAACATATTTTTGATGGGGGGCAGAGAAATACGAATATTGTCGATCAGTTGGGTTCAGTTCCCGCCAGACCTCAATCAAACCATGAGATTGGCATATTAGGCGAATTTGAGCAATAGATCGGGGTTTAGGCTGGACAGAGCTTCCCGAAGATCTATCTTTAGTAGGGTCAAAGATACAGTTGAAATCACCACATAAGCAAATTGGGCCCTGCCAACCCCCAAGTGCTACCTGTATGACATTCCAAAATAATGGAGCATCATGGTTGGGCCCATACAGAGAGATTATCTTCAACTCGGAAGAGCCCACCTTGATCTGAGCAGCCACCCACCTACCTTGGGTATCACAATTTTTCGCAGTCAAGGAAATATCAGTACGATTAGTAATTAAAGCAGTGCCTGCGGAGAGACCACACGGACTCCCTGAGGTAGCAAGAACACGTCCCAGTCTTGATAGTTTGGAGGAGTCGGAGGTTATTAAGTGGGTTTCCTGCAGACACCAGATGTCCGTTTTATTATGTCTGATAAAACTGCCGACACGCATCAGTTTGGCATGTGCATTTAGCCCATTAACATTCCACGTGGCTACAGAAAAAGATAGGACTCCCATTTATGCAAAATACAAGTGAACGGGAAAGTTTGAGAAGCCTCCTGAGTGCACAGTTTAGCACATTTTGTGAAAAAAAGTATGGTTAAGTAACACACATAAGTGTAGCAAGAAATGGGGAAAAAACCCCAGTACATTAATTGTAACATTCTGTTCTTCATAAATTTTAACCCCCCCCCCCCCCCAAACCCTTCGCTCGGGGTCTAGCACCCATCCACCTCTAGGCCCCTTGGAGCGAGAACCCCCCCCTACCTCTCCGGACTACGGAGAGCAGGCAAGTGCCTCAGCATCCCCACCCTCCGTCCCCTCCTTT
>JAVSBX010519068.1:0-20057 GCA_033119125.1 Desmognathus anicetus
GTTAATGTACTTATTGCGGTAAATACCGCAATAAGTACATTAACGCACGCATCGTAATTAGGCCCTTTATTTACCTGTAGACACCATAATTATGCTGTGGAGTAGGTAAGCGGGAAGTGCCAAACAACGAGCGGTAAGATCTATTATCCGCGGTGGGCACCTATCTGGATGACCCTCATATTTAGGGGCTGCCAGGCCGGAGCACACTATGTGGCCATCATACCGCCCCCACCGGGTTCCTGTCCGGCCGCTCGCTCCACCCCCATACGCTGCACCCCCCACCGCAGTACTAAAGGCTATTATCCCTTAAGTAGAGGCTCGGTAATGCAACCGCTTTCTTCTAAGGCAAGGGTGCTATGCTCCAGAGGGCTCATCTGACGCAGCCTTGATACTGCTGCCGGGACCCAAGAGCGCTAGCCTGAGGGGGGAGGGAAGGAGGCCGCCAAAGCAGCAGAACCCACGCGCGCGCTGGAAGTGACCTGGAACAGCCCCGGAAGCAGTTCCACTGGCAGCCCATTGGCTGCATCATGGGTGGGCAGTGCTAGGGACTGTACAAACCCCTGCAAGCTGCCATTTTGCTCTCTTGGCTGGTGGTGTTGTGTGCCCCGTGGGGCAGTGGTACCCTTTGGTTGGACCCTGCTGCAGGTATCCTCCCGCTCCCCTCTCCTCCTCCCCCACTGCAATTACCGTTTCACCTGCACAGCTCTCGCACTCTCGTTTCACCTGCACAGCTGCGCGGGTCTGCAGTCACCTCCTGCCCGCTTCCCTGCTCACACGTCACTAGGCTGCCAGGGACTCCGACATCCCTACTGGGCCATCATCCCATTCTGGCCACTGGTCCAACAGGGAGGAAGCCCGTGGGGCCCAGAGAGAGAATATATCACCATTGGTCAGCCTCTCGGCCTCTCCTGATCTATTGGGCTGCTTGACCTCAAGGTTTCAAGCCTGCTCCTTTGAGCTGCGGCACAGTCTGAGATTGGGCTGCTTTTGGGCTACCTACCCGGGAGCACCCTGACCTTTGGCCTGCTTGACCTTCGACCTGTCCATATTATAGATAGATAAAAGGTTTGTAACGCGCACAATTTGTCATGACTTCTAGGTGCGACCCACCCCCTGCCTCCCCATTTCCCCCACCAACTCCCACCCTTCCCCATAAAACAATCTGACATACCTGCCTTCCAGACAAGTGGGCTGCTTCTCTTTCCAGCCCACCAGAGCAGTCACTCCTTTCTCACCCCGGCTCCCAGCCAATGCTGCGGCCCTCATGCCTGCCCGGTGAGTAGACCGTGAGGGGGTGGGCTGCTGGGATTTCCCCTGTGCATTCATCCCTCAGAATAGGCCGCGTGCCCAATTCAAGGGGTACAATTCAGGGGTGCATTCTACCCCTGCATCGGCTCCCTTTACTAACTGGGCCCCACGCCTGCTCTCAGTGCCAGGTCTTGTGCTCCAGCCAGCATCACTGGGCGTGCGCCACCATTACTGGGCCTCACGTCTGCCACAGTTTCTGGGCCTCTTGCTTTCCTTTTTCCCTCTCTCTCCATCTTGTTCTTTTACCTTCTTTCTTTGCCTTTCAATTCTTTTCTCGGCCCATTCTTCGTGTCTGTACATTCTTCCTTTTCTGCCCATTACTTTTTCTTCACATTTGCGTTCCCTGCCCAGTCTGTCTTTAGCTACACATTCTTTCTTAACTTATCTTCCGCTATCCCCCACCCTTCTCTACCCAGTCCGCAGTGTCCCACCTCCTTCCCAGCCACCCTCTCCCCATTCCTTGTTCCTCTCCCGTTCCTCTTCCATCCCTATTTCTTTACCTGTAATAAACCAGTTTCCGTATTACGTACTTGCACACAGACTATTGGCGCATTCCTTGGTGATCATATTTTTGTTGGTGTGCTCCTGTTTGGCCCTTTACCAGAGGGCGTACCCACCCAGTTGCATATGAATACACGACGCAACCTAAGCGATACTTACCTGGACATGTACAGTCTGACGCAATCTGTGGCACCACCACGGGTATTCCACATGGCAGCCTCCATCTTGGCCTGTCTCACAACTTCCAGTTTTTGGTGCCTTAAGACTCAGATGTTGCTGCCCCCTTCTGTCCCCCAAGGGAAGGGATAGAAGACTCGCACACAATGGCGGCGCACGGAGTGTGTGCGGCATGATGGACAAGTGGTCTCCAACAGAATATGGTATTGTTTTGTATGGCCGTTTCGGATGACGGCATGTTGGGGTGTGATGTTTGGAATAATGGGTGTGAGGGATTGGTTATTGGGAGAGTTTGTTTTTGCAACTGATTGCTGTATTGTTTTATGTTTTTGTGAGCCTGCTAATGTCTTCTGCATTACACAAAAAAGAAGAAAGGGAATTGGTCCATACAGTTGAAAAGACATAGCGATGATGGCGGCGGGTGGTTTTAATATTAAGATAGTTACGTGGAATGTGAGGGGTATGAACAATAGGGCCAAACAACAACAAATCATAGATTATGTTACTCGCAAAGCTGCAGACATTATATTGTTACAGGAAATACATTTGTCTGATGTGGAACATAAAAAAGTAGCACTGAACTGGGGTGCACATAGATATTTTTCCTCCTTTCGCAAAGATAGCAGAAGTGTACTAATCATTATAAAGAAGGGGGTCCCATTTCACCTACTCACTGAAACTAAGGATGTCAATGGACGCTATGTATTGATTTTAGGACTTCTCATGGGGAGGGCAGTGGGGATTTTAAACATATATGCTCCACCATATGACGAACCAGTTTTTTTTAAATCACCTCTTTTTGGCAATGCAAAGCTGGGGTGACACGCCGATAGTAATGGGTGGACATTTCAATCTCACATTAAGCCCGGCACTAGATAGATCAGCCACTGCACAAAGACCGAACTCTCGCAGTGCTAACAGAGTATTGCAATATATGGATTTGAATGCAATGGTGGACGCATGGAGAATCCGATATCCGAGTGCGAATGGCTTTACCTATTTCTCAGCTGTTCACGCCATGTACTCCCGTATTGACAGGTTTCTCCTGTCTGATAAAGTGTACCCCTGTGTGATTGATGTAAAGACAGATGTGCGTACACTCTCAGATCATAGCCTGCTCTGGTTAGAAATGGCATGGGATCGGAATTACCATAGTTTGGTATATTGGTCGTTTTGCCACCAGATTCTCACAAAGGGAGACATTGAAGCAAAAATTACTGAGGCTATACTGCAATTCTTTATGATTAATACTGAAGATGATACACATGCTACAACACGCTGGGAGGCTGCTAAATGCTACATGCGGGGAGAGAGAGCGGCGATCGAAGCTAAGGTAAAAAGACAATTACATTAGAAGAACAGACACATAGAAAGAGACCTAGAGAGGTTGGATGAAAACACTTTGTGCCGACCTATTCGACCATTGCAGCTCCACTTACTGGGCTTCTGGTGAAAAAGACTCCCAAGAGGGTTATTTGGACTGAGGAGGGCGAGAAAGCATTTGGTACCCTTAAAAGCATCCTCTGGTGCTGAGCCAGTGCTTAGCAGCCCTTACTCCTGCAAAACCTTCTATGTGCAGACGGATACGTCGGACGTGGGAATTTGTACTGTCCTCAGCCAAAAGTGCGATGGACATAGGGACAGACCAATTGTGTATCTTTCCAGGAAGTTGCTCCCTAGAGAACAGAAGTGGTCAGTTGTAGAGAGGGAGTGTCTTGTGGTTGTTTGGGCACTTAAGCAACTCCAGCAATACTTGTATGGAGTTCATTTCGTGGTTCAAACAGACCACAACCCTCTGACCCTCTTGCATACTCTGGGAGATGCTACGGGGAAGCTGTTACGGTGGTCTTTGGCGCTGCAAAATTACCAATTCGAGGTCCAGTATAGATTTGGAGCCACGAATGGTAATGCGGATGGATTGTCTAGAATGATGCTGCATAGGTAGTCTGGCCTTACGGACAGTTATCTGGGCAGCCTCTATAACTGTGCGGAGGTGTCAAGACAATCATCCTGTGTGTAAGACTTGTCTGAATTTTTTCGCCTGCTCTGGGATCTAGGGGATCCTAGGTGCAGGTTGTGTGTGTGTGTAGCTAGTTTTACACCAAGGGCTCTGTTTTTGCCCAGATAGCTAAGAGGGTCTTTTTGACTGTACTAGCATCCTTAGGACCCCGAGACCAAGTCACCTCTCTCAACCATGCACTTTACCACAACCGGGGCACTTGTGTCCCCAGTCATGCGTAAAGGTGCACTGTTGAACACTTGGCACCATTATGGGGCCATGTGGCCACATTGGAATGCGTAAACAGAGACCTTTTACGCACCAACTTTCAGAACTCCCTAGGCACCTAAGGGGTCTCAGGTGACCTGTGGTTGGCATGAGGAAGGGTGGGTGGTCCCTGGGCGGGCTCCCATCCCATTTTTAGGCGACTTAGTGTTCTTGACCCTTGTGCCAGCTAGTGCAACCAGGGCGGTCCCTTCTCCCTGTGCTTCAGCGTGTGGCTGACTTCCTAGGAGCACTTCGCTGTGCTGGGGATTTACTGTTGGGTGTCCACCTGTGTCTTCTGTCCCATTCCCCGCTAGGTTAGGCGTAGGAGAGACCACTTGTGCACCTTTGCATACCGTAGGCTAATCTAGAGCTCGATGTTCCCTTAGTGCCTCAGCCCAGGCAAGTTCCTTGCGGACCTGAACCTGGGCCAGAAATGTGCGTTAGGGTCTCCCCTGTTGCTCTCAACTCTTTCCCCGGGTCAGGCTCAACTTTACCAAGCTCAAGAAGTGAGATACTGCATGAATCGGCAAACAAACGCTAACCGCATAATGTGTCTTCTGTGTCTATGGAAAGTTTTAAAATTTCCATAACACAAAGACAGTGTGTTTGCGACCGTTTGTGACAGTCGGAGTGGGTACAGGTGCACCTGCATCATGCAACTCAAAGGATTGGGTCTCCTCGCCAAGATGTAGTCTGAGGGACGTGACCTCCCCTCAGCCTAAAGCTGGCTCAAATTACAGGTCACCAGGATCCAACCTTCTGACATTGCTTGTCAGCTCCCCTTGTGAGTGTACGAGATCAGGCAGTTTATTGACCACCCTGGGGGTCTCTGAGGACCCCACAAGGCGACAATAGCTTGTCCCTGGGCTTTCATTCCTTCTTACTCTGTCCTATTGAGGGGATTAGTGCATCTGCCAGATTCCCTGTGACTTGTGCCATGTCAACACAGGGGGCCTAGTTGAAGTGCCTGAATCAATCCTGCTGACCCTCCCGTCGATAATGTCTGGAGCTGGTGCATTGTCCGGCTCTACATCAAAGCAATGGCAAATACCTGATTTTTATGTGCGACTGACTGCTCGAGCCTCAAATCACTCGAGCCCTTCGAACTATTCGCCTCTCTCCCTCTCTCGAGCTGTTTCAACTTACTGTGTTTGCCGCATTTTTTAACTCTTTTGCAAAATACTAGAACCTACTTACCTAAAGACGTTAAGAAAACATGCTTTTCCTGAGTGCCTGCAATGCCTCCGTCTGTAAATAAAAGAGTGGTTTCATTTTTGAAATATCGGCTCCAGCCATTCTTCTTTTGGCAGTACTTGGAGTGCTTGGGAGAAAGAACACTGAACGATCCCATTTAACGTGTGCAGATATCCGAGTGCAATCTGCAGTGTGGAATCTGGGCTCTGAACTAACACGTGGTTTTTGTGATTGCGCGGAGGCAGTTTTCGCTACTAACTGGCCCATCAGTCACAAAATGACTTGCCTGTTTTAGGATCACTGATATTATTCTGACTCCATCGTGCTCATGTCCTCTTTGGCAGCAGCCACACTGCATATATTAGACAAATCAGTCCCCCGATGCACTACAGACCTCAACGGAATCCTGCTTTATCAGCAACCATTTAGCGAGTTTACGCAGCTCACTGCTGCAAAAGGTGCAACTTTCCCTCCCCTTGATTACACAGACAGTAAAAGGCTCCCATTCTCTGGTGACAGAGAAAGTGGATGGAACCATCCGCAGCAAAGAGAACACACTTAATTAGCATATCTAGCTACATCAAAATTTAAATAAACTAATCTTTTTAAGTGCTTTATGCATGGTGATGCAGCCGTCCTTCAGCAGAAACAAACCCACATTTTTAACTAACTTTCATGCTCAGTAAGCTGGGCTTCAGCATGCTAGTGTCCCTTTTTATCAAGGCTGTATGTTTATTTGTCCATTCTGTCACAACGGGCACTGGGTACAGCACTAGGAGTTGTCACTGAGGAACACCAGCTATGGTGAAATACTGAACAGAGCTTCACAAGATCTCCTTCGTACCCTGAGCAACGCACATTTAATTTAAGAACAGAATAACTTTCAGTTACCAAAAACAAGCAGATGTGCCAGATTAGGCATAACTAAACCTGATTTAGCATGACGTATGGCAAAAGTGCTGGGTTCATTGACGTAAAAAGTTTTAGGTCACGCTGCTGGTGATCTAATGTGTGTAAATATGTTGAGCAGGATTATTTTGTTTACCTCTCCAGGTTTGCATGTAGCTGGTTTCAGATATCACTTTCGCCGCACTTTGAGAGATCTTTCTATCACCAGCTTGAATTTCCTTCTCCATCTCATCCCCTTCATCTGAAAATAAACAGAATACATTGCGCGGGATTAAAGTTTTTACTAGCACCTATGTTTCACTGTCAAATGAAAATTTACTAAGGGAATTGTGGCACTCTGAACTACAACCCCTTTCATCACTGCTCAAATTCTTAAAAACAGTACAAATATGAACTCTGAATTGTCAATGTTCAGCCATCCAGCAATTCTTTGCAGTTCAGAAGATTGATTTAGGGTTTGCTTTTCCTCGTGTAGTATTGCCAAGATGCAAATGTAAACTTAATTCACAAGTAGGGAAGGATTCTGCAAACTTTACGTTTGCAATGACGAATTGAGACCGAGTAAAACAATTCAAGCAGCAAAATAGATTAACAGTTTCTTTAGAGTGTTGGAGGTAATAGCTAGACAGGCAGAATGCATGTCGTTCGAGTTAATCACATCAGCGGTGACCGCTAACACCAACCTATTCTTCAGAGGTAAATATTATTCTTGTTAAACCAGGTAAGAACAAAAAGTTGTGAAGACACTATAGACCTACATCACTCCTAAATTCTGACAAAATGTTAAAAGTAAATAGCAGCTTGTAGACTGAATAGCTGTACTGGAAAGCTCGTTCACACTGATCAAATGATATCAATTCCCAGCGCATAGGATTTTTAGTAACACACCCGATAATAGAAGCCATTGATCATGCAAACATTAAAAAAATGCTGCAACGCGCAAGCAATCATGCAAACTACCTTCTCCTACGTACTCCTTACAAGAAAATTGGTGCCCAAAGGTGTGGGTGCACCAAACATGGAGGCAGAGGGGCACAAAACTGTAAATTTCACACTTATCACTGGGCATTCTGGGACTAATTTTATGCCCCCATAGCCTCCATGTGTGGTGCACCCACCTATGTTGGGCACCAGTTTCCTCGTAGGGAGTAGGGGTATCCAGGAGAAGGTAGTTTGCGTGGTTGCCTGCGCGTTGCGGCAACAATTTTAGGCCAATATGGCACGAACAGGTTTCTTATTCAGCCACAAGTTGTAGAATTATTCAGTGGCATTAGCCCATTTTTTACACGAGAAAAAAAAAATGCAATTCAATGTAAAGTGTTGATAACTTTAACAATACAGAAATGGGAATGGGGGTACAAACATGCTTTTTCTCTCTCTCTCTCTCTCTCTCTCCCCCCCCACACCAGCCTTTGCCATGGGCGGCGTGGGTGGTCGCCTGGGGTGCTGCTTGACAAGGGACTGTCAGGAAGCGTCAAAGGGATTCCCCTAGTGCCGGTACACTGGAGAGAACACATTTTAAAATTT
Organism: Desmognathus anicetus; assembly: GCA_033119125.1. Taxonomy (NCBI): domain Eukaryota; kingdom Metazoa; phylum Chordata; class Amphibia; order Caudata; family Plethodontidae; genus Desmognathus; species Desmognathus anicetus. The sequence goes on from JAVSBX010519068.1 coordinate 7,883, forward strand.
TACATAGATTATGTTTCAGATGGCAGGGCCCAGATTTGAACCCATGTTTTTACCCACTGCACTACCCAACAAGCATTTTGTGCCAGCGGCCGTGGGTGCCAAACCCCCCTCGGCCGCCTTCATTGGTTTTTTTTGTTTCTCCCCCCCTTCCTGTTAGTTTAGGGGGTGGGCGGGGTGGGGGTGTCAGGGAATGCCAGGGGCCCGACCCCCAAAGGGTATGGCATGTCCCTGGCATACCATACCCCATGGTATGGTATGCCATACCATACCCCATGGTATGTCTCTGCGCAGGCAATGCACAGAGGGAGGCGGGCCCCGTCACCCAGGCAGGACGGGGACGCTTGTTCCCCATCCTGCCTGGGTGACCGGAGGCCCCGGGCTCTCTGCAGATCTCAAGGGAAGATCTGCAAAGAGCCCTAGGTTTTGTGCCAAGACACTCTCGGCACCAGCAAGCCCAAAGGCTAGCTGATGCCGATCTCGGCATGCGCACCAAAGGGGTTAAAGCTCTGATCCACCTCTGTAGTGACCAACGCTATATCGTCCGGGTATAATAATATTTTCACTAGGTAGTCTATGGAAACTTGAAAAAGAGAAATAACCCATGATATACGCAGACAACGAACAAATGGCTCTAAGTAGAGAGCAAAAAGAGATGATGACAATGGACATCCTTGTCTTGTACGACAATAGATAAACAGTTTCAGAGAGTTTGCCATTGATAACTTTAGATTTGGGGTTAATATAAAGAGCTTGAATTGCTAAAATTTAAGGTTCTGAATTCGACTATATTTGTGATTAACCTTTTTTTTGCCTTTAAAGGTTTGGGAGGATGAGGTGTTCATCTTGCCCTTCTCTCTATTATAGAGAGAAGTCTAGAGGGTGGAGGACTCTCCCAAATGAAAGTCCTCAGGGTGTTGGGGCTCAAGGGGGCACTTGGGGTGGCAAAAACAAAGAAAAATGGTTCCAAAATGCAGTCAAAGGAAAATAATTAGACCACTACATGCTTGGTTTTAATTGTTTCATATGGCAGATCTCAAAGTTATAAGTTGGACTGTTAATAGGATAGCCGATGCTAGAAAGCGGTCGAATATTTTCCATTATCCGGTTAACTCCAAGGCAGATATAGTATGTCTTCAGGAGAACCATATTAAACAAAATGAGATTTCTTTAAAAAAAATTGGGGCCATAAGATTGCATGTAGCTGCCATGACTCTGCAACTCGTGGGGTTGCTGTTATAATCCGGAACAAAGCAATCACTACTGTTAAAGTTATCAAAGACTGCAATGGCAGATGGATATTAGCCCAATGTTTATTTAATAACTTCAATTGTAATATTTTCTCAATATACCCGCCTAATTGCGATGAGCTTAAATTTTTTTAAAGAACTAGAAAACCTGTTGTGCACATTACAAGGTACGATAATTGTTGGGGGTGATCTTAACTTACTGTTCGATCCTGTCTTGGATCGCTCCACATCCAATTCTACACAGAATAAACCGAGGGCAAGCCGTGCAATTCAGGAACCAATCTGCTCTATGGGCTTGGTAGACGTATGGCGATTTATCAACCCCACAGGGCGTGCTTACTCTTAGTACATCGTTTTAAAGTATATTCTCATTTGGATTATGTTTTAGTCTCCAATGATATTTTACATAACACAGTTGTTACATATGACAATATCTGCTTTACTGATCATGCACCGGTGATGGCACAAATAATATTTGGATCTTGGACTTCAACACAGATACGAAATTGTTCATTTGACTGCAAATTTATGCAACATATTGCCCCTTTGATACCCATGTTTTTTTCTTATTAATGATGTGCTTTTAAGGCCACCTTTCGTGGTTGGGTCACATCCTTCGTGATTATGGAGAAGAAAATATTAGAACATGAACAGAGACTATGGATTCAGCTAACAAAGCCGAAAGGAGTCATATGAATGTTACATCAGATTTAGGGCTTCAGACTTTAATTTTATCCACGCTCAAATTAAAACTCCAATCAGAAATTCACTTCTACAGTATTTCATCTAACCCAGTATTACATCTAACTACGGTATTACATCTAACCCAGATGGAAGAGGGTAAAAAACCTGCCATTCGCTGGCAGACTAAGAAAGAGAGGGCACCTCCAATAGTCGGCAGGCTAAAATTTGGAATGAATTGGGCGATTTATATACAGACACACCTTCAATACTTAATGCATTTCGACAATTTTATGCAGATCTGAATTCATTGCCGCCTACTATTTCCAGCGACAACTATCTACATAGGACAGTACAGAAGAGGTTAGACTTGGATACTAGAGCAACTTTGGCTGCACTATAGTAGAAGCAGAAGTTAGAGCGGCAATTCGTACTCTCACTAATAACAAGGCTGCGGGAGAGGATGGTACACCCTCAGAAGTCTATCAAACTTTCAGTAATTTGATTATTGTATCATTGACTAAATTGATTAACTACATTATGCAGACAGGAAAAGCACCGGAATCTTGGCAGCAATCCAAAATTGTGGCTTTTCTTAAGAAAGGGAAGGAACCTACTAATTGTGTGAACTACAGACCTATACTCTGCTGAATGCAGATTCAAAGATCTATTCTAAAGTTCTAGCAGCACGGATAGCAAAAGTCTTAGTACCTTTGATTTCAACTGAACAACACGGCTTTATAGCTGGCTGGGATACCACTGCACATACTAATTTAAGCTTTACATTGATAGCTATTGCAGAAACTAATAATCTTCCTTTAGCTATATTCTGTTTAGATGCCAGGAAAGCTTTTAACCTAGTTAGGTGGGACTTTCTTTGGTCTCTATTCAAGGTTTGGTTATTAAAATAACTTTAGAATTATCAATTTTAGTGTAAGGCTCGTCAGCCGACAGGGCCTGAAGCTCACCAATGCGACAAGCAGAAGTAATGGCAACAACAAAAATGGTTTTCCAAGACAGTAACTTCATATCAATGGAATGCATGGGTTTAAAGGGAGTACCTTGTAACACAGCCAAAACTAAACTTAAATCCCATGGCTCAAAAGAAAGGGGCCTGGGAGGAACAGTATTTACAAGTCCTTTTAAGAACTGTTTTACCAGTCTAATCTGAAACGAGGATCTCTCATTAGGAGAGCGGGTGAAAATGGAGATGGCAGCCACATAACCCACAAATGGTAGTGGTGTTCAGCCCTGAATCCACAAGATGACGCAGAAAACTCAGGACTGAGAAGACAGGACAGTTGAATGGATCTTTGTCAGAAGTTGTGCACCAGTCACAAAACCGCTGCCAGCGAGATTTGTAAATGGCTCTCAATGATGGTCTGCGAGCAGCCATAACGACTTCCAGGACATCATCAGTTAGATCCCACCCTTTCAGAAGCCAAACGTGTAGCTTGAGGCTGTCTATGAATCTGGATGAAGCACCTGTCCCCTCCCCCCGCCGCTGAGAAAGCATCGGGGTTGTCACACTGAGTTCCAACAGTTCTCAGTACCAGACTCGTCGAGGCCAGTCTGGTACAATCATAATCATCTGGCACCTGTTCATCTTGAGGCGTGCCACTGCCTCCCCGATGAGGAGTAGAGGGGGAACGCGCACACAAGTCTGAAATACCAGGGTATTGTAAACGCATCGCCGAGTGCACCTTTTAGAGGGTACACTCTAGCACAGAATACACAACACTTTCTGTTTTCCACAGTTGCGAATAGATTGACTTGCAGAGTGCCCCAAGCATGGAAGATGGATTGGAGAACCTCCTAATAGAGCGCCCACTCGTAGGAGACTGAGGAGAGGTGACTCAGTGTGTCTGTCTGAACGTTCTCCTCCCGGCCAAATGAATGTTGTGCCGGATGGCCCACTCCCAGAGAAGGAGTGCTTCCCGGCAAAGCCGGAAGGACCACACTCCTCTTTTGTTTAGGTAATGCATAGCTACGTTGTTGTCCATGAGAACCAGTACCGATCTGCTACTCAGAGATGGAAGGAAGGAACGAAGGGCCAGCCTGATCGCTCTCAGTTCCAACTAGTTGATTTGCTGACAGGATTCTTCTGGACTCCACAGAGCACTGGTGGATAGATCCAAAACATACACTCCCCAACCTGAGAGCGACGCTTCCGTCACTACAGTTATTTGAGGAGGCGGCGGCCGAAATGGCTCGCCTCTCTGAAATATCTCCATGCCCCCCACCAGCGCAATTGCCGTGCTAGGTGGGTTGTCACAGTTAACTTTTGATTAGGGTCCCCAGTGTGTTGGTTCCACTGGGAAGCCAAAACCCACTGAAGGGGCCTCATACGCAGCCGCGCATGGGGCACTAGACAAATGCAGGAGGCCATCAGCCTGAGCATCCTCTGGAAGCTCACTGCTGGGACTTGGGAACCCTCCACAAGGATGTGCAGCATCTGCTGAATGGACAGAATTGTCACACGTAGGCAGGCTTAGCTCTGATTCCAGGTGTAGCTGAAGTTTTTGCGAAGAGCCGCCGACCGCAATCCGTATTACGAATGTCGGTTGGCGTCAAAACGCTAATCTCTGGGAAAACCTGTTAAGGAGAAAAACCCAGAGTGGTGCAATAGTGCCCAGTAAAGGATACAACTTGGAACAAGCAGGGAATACTAAAGGACAGCAACCTTGGGACCTAATCAAACAAGGTACTAGACTGACTCTAGTAGGTAGGGCTAAGCAACCAGGAACCTAAGGATTGCTAACAATAAACGGTCCTAGTAAGAAGGAGAACACAAAACACTATGCACCAATCCAACCTATAGGATGGTAAGGCTGTTACCTTTGACGTTTCCCGCGCCTGCTGGTAAACGCCTTAAGAACGTAAATGACTAATCCGCACAGACGAGGAGTGTTGACGCTTACTAGAAGCTGGAACAGGAGACTGGTGAAGCGTCTAGAGCGGACGACGCGGTGAGCGAGATGGAGTACGCCCAAACTGTGCCTGGTGAACAAACAACACAGTGCCGAACACAGAGAGCGTGAGGCACGCTTGCGGACTACCTTTCCCAGAATGCCACTGAATGACTTGTGACGGCCCGGGAGATGTATGAGGATTACGCGCGTCCAAGAACTAGGACGCCTGTGCATGCGGGAGAAGGGAAGAAGAACCGCAAGGAACTCACAGAAGGCACCGAAGGAAACGTCAGATAACCAGAATATTGACAAAAGGGTCCGAGGAGAAGGACGGAAGAAAGAGAGAGTACGGAGGAACAAGGAGGGTCTCAAGAATCACAGGGAAGGACGAAAGGGCGAGAGCAAGGTAAAGGATAACCGGCTCGTTAATACGATGCGTTAATACGAATGGATGCGCGAAAACAAATTATGCCTCAACAGCGCCAAAACAGAGCTCCTTCTCTTTGAGGGCCTTAGGAATAAATCCAATCCTGATATACCGTGGCCATCTTCCTGGGGGAGGACTCCTACCGTGGTAAAACATACCAGGGATTTGGGGATGGTCCTCAGCCACAATCTGGATGGGGCAGCGCACGCAGCTGCCACGGCCAAATCCTGCCATCATCATCTGAACTCGTTGTCTAGGCTGTTTCCCCTGCTAACCCTTAAACAAAAGGTTACATTGTACCAGGCCATGGTTGGCTCCCGCATGAACTACGGACTGATTCTTCTGTTAGGAGCTTCCAAAAAGACCATCTTTAAGCTCCAAAAGGTTCAAAACCGGGCGATCCGTCTTATATTCGGCCTACAAAGACATGTACACCTTAGCCACTGGAGGGTTAAGTTGAAGTGGCTTTCTATGTGGGATCAATTGAGACTCAAACTGTGCGTTTGGCTCAGGAAAGCCTACGGGAACAACGGCCCCGCCTACACTCACACCTGGATTCGCCGCCCTACTGTCATCAGAGCTAGAAGACCTCAACAAGGCGGCCTATTGGCCCTCCCCAAAATATTGAAATCTAGAAAAGGAGGAGCAACAATTGCCTTTCGCGGTGCGCAAGTCTGGAATGGTCTGCCAGTAAAATTGAGAACCTGGCCTTCGGATGCAACCTTCAAATCAGAACTCAAGAGTCATTTCCTGGAACAGGAACGGTTAAGCCTCTCTGGGACCACTCAGGACACCATCACCTCTCAGCACAGGAACTGTCAACTGAAGTGCCTTGTCCCTGGCCGGCCCGTTAATCCTGCAGCCCCCGTTTCAGCTACGGTTCTCACATCAAAGACTCCGTCCTCTGTCCAACCGGAAGCACTACTGCCTCAACCGCAGTTGAGGCCTCAACTGCTGCCCAGAGGTCTGCGATCTCCTTCCCCCATTAGGAAAAACGTCGAGGCGATCTCTACTCTGGCCAGGATGAATAAACTTGCTAATATCGGAGCCGATGGCATCTACCGGCCCAAGAAACTTTGAGTCTATTTCCAGTTGGCATATATTATTTGTTTTGTTTTCTTTTGTTCTGTTTCTGCTTTTCCTGATTATTGTTTGTTATATGTACAGCGGTTCAGATGCAGAACGCGGTAATCGCTTTATAAAAACTTTTTAAATAAATAAATAAAATAAATAAATTAAATAAATACGCGCCGACTAAAATGAGAGCAAGGACTAAGTAGAATTCAAGCCGGCGTGCGCGCGCTGTGATTGGCTGTCAGCTTCAGTTTGCTGATTGGCTGGTGAACGGTGGTGGTAGTGGGAAATAGAGGCGGCCATTACAGAGTGGCACTGAGAGCGTGCCGAAGTCACTCTGCATGCTCCCAGAACCCGCGAACGTCGTCGGAGGACGACAAGAATCCTCTTTGGAGGTGGAAACACCTTTTGCAGAGAAGTGTCCAGTATATGTACCGAATCTGTCGCGTCGGCACAAGGTGTGACTTCTCCAAATTTAGGGAAAAACCTAGAGAAAATAGCAGTGTACATACTCAAGACAGATGTTGTCTGAGTCGAGCCTCTGGCAACGACTTGATGAGCCACTTGTCAAGGTAGGGAAATACATGTATGCCCTCCTTCCAGAGATGACCACCATCGCTAGGATCTTTGTGAAAACACAAGGGGCTGAGGTGAGGCTGAAGGGCATTGCACAGAACTGGTAGTGTTCCCCTGCCACCGTGAAGTGAAGAAACTTCTGGTGGGCCTTGTGGATGGGGGATGTGGAAGTACGCATCCTTCAAATTCAGTGACACCATCCAGTCTCCCTGGGACATTGACAAAAGGACCTAGGCAAGGGTACCATCTTGAACTTATCCTTCCGCATGAACTTGTTCAGTCTCCTTAGGTTCAAGATTGGATGGAAGCCTCCATCCTTTTTAGGAACCAGAAAGTAATGGGAGTACTGCCCGTGGCCTCTTTGGGTGATGGGCACCCAACCTACTAAACAGTTCTCTTCTGAAGCATGGAGAGCACCTCCAACCTCAGGACAGACATGTGGTCCCTCTGCGTCTTCGTGGGAACTGGGGGGAGGGGGCGGGTCGATCCGAAATGGAAGGCAGTACCCCGACCGAATGGTCTGAAGGACCCAATGGTCGGAACTGATCTCCTCCCATCTTTTCACAAACTCTGACAGCTGACCCCCCCACTGGGGTGGGATATAAGGCAGGGGGAAGGTCAGGAAAAAGGCTAAGAGGCAGGGGTAACCTTCTTTGAGTCCGACTGTCTTTGACCCTTACCGCAGCCTCTGGATGGCAGCAGACGCTGCTTTCGGGACTGCTGCTTCTTTACAGCCCAAAACCATTTCCTCTCGAAGGAGAACGGTTTGGGAGCAGGTTCGGGACGTCCAAATTCAGTGCCATCTTGCGAGTGGTACTGAAACGCTCCAGAGCCTCATCTGCCTTGGCATCAACAAAGTGTTCGCCATCAAACGGTGTGGACTTTGAATATGTGCTATGAGAGGGACCTGTTTGTGGGAGGGCTGTACTGTGTCCACAAGTCTAACCCAGGTACTTCTTACTGGCGTTGAGTTACAATGGCATCTCCCACCCCTCTTACGGGACGCCAAAGAGAGTGTCAGAGTACACTGAAGACACCAGACTTTACACTCAGCACTTGCTGCAGTAGCAGTCCCCAGTCAGTAATACAAACAATACCTTAAACTAATTTACACTAGGTACAATAAACACAACACAATCAGATCACTAATATTACACAGGTATTGTAACAGCCAGGAAGTAATGCAGACTAGATCATGTACAAAACAATTTGATGGCAAGAGGTAAATAATGTGGCAAAAGATAAAGCCGATAGGGTGGCAAAGTGGGCAAATGATATGACAAAAGAAGAGCAAATTATGTGGCCAACCAGATAAGTAAATGCAGACAATGATGGCAAATTATGTGGCAAAACCAGATAAGTAAATGCAGACAATGAAGAAAAATGACAGCACAATACAGGCAAGATTCTGTGGCAAGAGGCAATACCAGAACACAGAAACAATAATAATAAACACAATGTTTGCTTCGTTGCATGAAATAACAGACACAATAGAGCTAAGGTCCAGGAAGGGAGACCCAGGCTAGGGTGGGCCATTGTGGCCCCGGGTAGAAAACCAGTGCAGAACGGTCAACAAGAGCAGGGCAATCTGGGCTGAGGCAGACCAGAAATGGCAGGCAGACAGAAAACACAAGCACAGGGTAGGGGAAATGCCCAAGATCACAGGAAAAATACGGTTTCGCAAGGATTCTTAAAAGCTTTAGGTACGTCGTTCCAGAATGCAAAAAGTGTTCGAAAACCAAGCGGTATAGGTAAGCTCGTTTGAGCAGTCAAGGAGACACATAAAACAAGCTTTTACTGTCGCTGCCTGAGAATCCAGTGATTGCGCAGCTCCAGACACTCTCAACAAGAGGGCAGGAAGGATCCAAAAATAGCTACTAGGCCTGTATGCTGGCGTGGCACAGGACACAGAAAATCTTGCACGAAGCGCTATTCCTCTCAAAGAGCTCCTTTCAGTCCGAAGTCAGAAACCAGAAGAAGAGAGAAAGCCAGAGTCAAAACTACTATAATTCACTGGGCTCCTCAGGACTCCCAGAGCAGGTCAAGAAACTGCCTCGTTCACCTGGCAGGGAAGTGTCGAGCTGCCCAAGAGCACACCTATTGGTGCTTCAGGTCAAAGGGCAGGACCCTGGTGACCTGTAACTCGACCCTGCAGGAGCGGAGGGGCAGCAATGCCCCCAGACTCCATTTTCAGAGAGGGAATCCCTTTGTTCTCAGGCACATGGAAGAGGACAAGATGGATACCTCCGAGTCACAAGGTAGAGGTCACAGCAAGTGACCCTGCATCCACACTGACTGTCACACTCACTCGTCTTTTGTGTTATGAAGAGTTTAAAACTCTTGATAGACACAGAAGACACACTACGCGTCTACCGCACAAATGCCGGTTCAGGCAGCACTCCACTGCCTGAGGCTCAGGGAGTCGACTCCTACTAGGGGAAAGGGTAGGGGCCGACAGGGAAGACCCTAACACGCATTTCTGGCCCCAGGCTCAAGCTCTTAGGAAACTGTCATTGGCTGGGGCACTGAGGGAAGTTTGCGTTCTATATCAGCAAATGGGGCGCACAAGCAGTCGCTTACAAATCTCACTGCCTGAGCCTCTCCTACACCTAACCTAGCAGGGAGTGGGACAGAAAACATAGGGGAACATCCTAAGGCAACCCACAGCATTGAGAACTGGTCCTAGAGAGTCAGTCTCAGGCTGAGACACAGGGAGAAGGGACCACTCTGGTGGCACTAGCTGGCACCACAGCTGAGACTACTAGATCTCCTACAAAAGGGATGCGAGCCCTCCCAGGGACCTTTACTCACCACCTAGAGGTCGCACAAGACCCTTAAGGTGTCTAAGGGCTACAAAAAGCTGGTGTGTAAAAGGCATGTGTGCGCATGCCAGAATGGCCACTTTGGCCCCTACTGGTGCCAAGTGAACAAGGTGTGCTTTTATCCACGACTGGGGACACTAGTGCCTTTGGCCCCTACTGGTGCCAAGTGAACAACGACTGGGGACACTAGTCCCCCAGTAGTGGTAAAGTGCACGGGTGAGAGGGGTGACTTGGTCTCTGGATCCTAAGGACCCTGAGAAAGTCAAAGAGACGCTCTCGGGTAGCTGGGCAAAACTGTGCCCATTGTGTAAAACTAGACAGACACAGACACAGACACACACACACACACACACAGGAAAGTAATTTTATGTGGTGATTTTACCATGTGGTTACTAGATCACAAATTAATTCCAGATGATATGATCTTTGCTGAGACCTTTCCTGAGTTAGTCTTACATGATTTACAAAAAGCTTGATTGGAAAGCAAAACGAACCTTAGGAATGATATACGGTAATAATATATACCCTGTCAATGGTAGAGTATTTGGTGATGTGCTAGCAACCTGTACTTTTTATAGAGGGGGAGTGAGTAATGTCCTCGGTTATTGCTTTATAGATCAGCTTTTGTGGTAACAGATGGAATCCTTTTATACATACACAAGTAAAGATAGTGATCACGCGATATTGTCACCGACTCTCAAAGGGCTCTATAAGACCATGAAGCAAATTTGGGCCAAGAACGCAGGTATTGGCTATCGTCTTAAGATCACTTACAATACCTGTCAAAATAAGGTGTTGCAGGGGTGGCTTGTAACCTGGCTTGACAAACTAATTCACGGAGGCATCAGTGCACCGGTGCTCTACGACGAATTGGTGCATAATTTGTTCCTTGATTTCTCTACCTATTTTCCGACATTCACCCATGTTCGAGAAAAACACTGGTTCGATCATGAATGTAAGCGGAGAAGGAGCGAGTTGAGGATCTTATTGAGGAGGCATAAAAAAAAAAAATCTATGAGACCTTCTCAGATTGTAATTGCACAGGCCAGGCGACAGTACAAACTATTTCTGAAGACAAAAAAAGCTAACTTTTTCGCAGACAATTGGGCGTATATGAGTAATGGTATAGAAAATGGTAATTCGAGGCAATTTTGGCAAACAGTACAGCAGTGCTCTAATGCAGCCGGAAGACAAGTTTTGTCATCTCAAATTACTGCTGGGGTTTGGGAATGACACATCATAGAACACTTTTGCTCCTTTGATGTTCCCTCGTCTCCCTTGGTATATGGCGACTGTATCAAACCCTTGGGAAGGGCAACCGTTGCCGAAATAACAAAATGCATAGAAAGCATATGTAAATCCAGATCCCCCGGCACTGATGGGATACCCCCCGCCATCTTTATTTTTAAAAAAGAGCTCTGGGTCAGGATTCTCTTTGTGTTATTCAATGCCTTTTTGTCAGTGGGTGTCATTCTGCCCCAGTGGAAAGGGTCAATACTATTTCCCATATACAAGAAGGAGCCTAGATCAGAGACCAGGTCTTGTCAATTAATTGCCTTACAAGTTATCATTGGGAACATTTTGGGGAAATTTGTCAGTTCTAGTAAATTGGATTGCTGAAAAACAGGTTTACCATCTGACCCAGGGTGGGTTTAGACGAGGATGTTCCACCGCGCACCTTGCTTTTACCCATGGGTATCTCGCGCATAAATATATTGCCAAGGATGGACATTTCTATGTCTGTTAAGTAGATTTCACCTCAGCTTTTGATTTCGTACCGAGACACATACTGTGGAACAAATTGAGAGAACAGGGTATCCTGGACAAATTGTTGGCTCTTATTATAGATCTGCATACCGATACGTGGGCACGTATACGCTACTGGAACGGGGGTGAGCTGTCAGGGAAACGAAGTACTACTAAAGGGGTTAAACAGGCTGCGTGCTCACCTCCACCCTTTTCAATCTGCTTCTAGTTGACTTGCCTTTATACCCATCTAAAACCAGACGCTTTCCCCCAATGCAGACAATCTAATTCTGCTGGACAAAGATAAATACAAGCTTGGTGCCTTAATTACATATTCTGATGCCAATGGGCTCATCATAAATCTTGGGAAAACAGCAATCATGCAATTTGGTTCAAAATCTAATAACCATCGATGGTCCATTAATAATAAACCACTAACAAATGTGGATTCATGTGAGGACAGTCCGTCGTTTTGTATGTGTGTGTTTCTTTTTTTTCGCCAGCTAGGGGCCAAATGGACCCCTAGGCTGGGCTGTGAGCGTGTGTAGCTAGGGTTTAGGGTACTCCTTTGGGTGTCCCTAGTAGCTGCAGGGGTCCAGTGCGACCCCTGTCGAGCATGGTAAGGTGGGGAGGTCCCTGGGTGGGCCCCTAAGTGTCCTTAGGTGCCTGGAAATACCCCTGCCCTATTCG
>JAVSBX010519069.1:0-11377 GCA_033119125.1 Desmognathus anicetus
AGTACCAGTGGGTTTGGTCATCCCAATCCCACAAGTTGATTGGGCTGATGACGTCCATTGGCACTTCATTCAACAATAGACACCCGCAGTCGTCGTTACCCTTTTTTAAATCTGAAAACAAGTCAGCAGTTGTCTTGTCATCAGGATGCCTGCCGACGTATTTCCAGAGTGTGCGATGCTGCCTTCTCCAGCTCTCCTGGGCTCTCCTCCAATCATGCCCTTCTCACATGCTAAGACTACACCGTGCCCAACCTTTCCGATCTACTCACTTGGCACCAGCCCCACCTTTCTAACCCACTCACCCAGCTGCACACACCACTTCTCCACTGCACACATGCCGCACCAGGCCCTGTACCACAAGCCCTCTGTTCAATACTCCGTGCCTCCCAAGTCCGACCATTTCACAGTGGGGCATGTACCACCTGCCCGCTGTTCACAAGGCCTCATCTCCCCAGCCCGCCCACATGCCCTTGCTCTCCCCCCAGCATCTGCCATGCTGGTGAGCACTGGTGATGCCATCTATGGCAAAGTCCTCGCAGCCACTAGGTGCATCCGTGCCCTTGGCGCCACTATATGTGGCAGGACCCGTGGTGCCATCCTACAAAAGCTTGGTGCCTTCACCTGTGGTAGAATCCTGGGTGCCCCCAACGGTATCTGAGACAAGGTTCTCAGTGCTGCCCCTTATCGCCTCGGAATAGCCATCTGTGCTGGGGATACTGTCTACATCACCTATCCCATGGTGTCTGGCACTTCCATCTGCCGCGGGGTCCCCGGTGAGGTCTTTTAACAAAGTGCAGGCACTCTATTGGTTCTTTGTACCACGGTTTGCCCCCTCACTCCCCGGAGAGCACTCTGCCAGTCCTGGATGCTCAGAGTAGCTTTATTAAAGTCGCTCTGTTGTGGTATCTGCTTTATAGAGGAACTTTGGGCAAGGCTAATGCCTGTGCCTAACAATCACAGTTGCCCCTTCAATCCTCCCAAGACCAGGGCTGGACAGGGCGCCTTTAGAAAGTGCAACAGGACAGTCACATGTGTCTGTTTTGTACTGGCACAGCCAGGATCTGAATTGAGTCTTTAATGATGGCTAAAGGGCACATATCACCCTTACACACTGTAGGTTTCATACTGCCCATGATGTAGATCACCTCAGCCTCAGTGACCTGCTTAAAGTGAAAAGGGAAAGAGAATTCTGACTGCTTAGGTTTCAGGTGATTGGCTAAGGCTAAAGGATAAAGGGGAAGCCTTCTGCCTAATAATGGCCTGGCTATGGAGATCAGTTTTGGCCATAAAGGCAACTTGGATCATTGTACACCAACTTGTGTCCCTATTACAAGCAGTACTCTGGGCCTGTCTAGCTTTTAGTTCCTTCAAAATTCTGAATGCAGAAAATGTTAGTAATCACACAGATTTTTACAGAACAAAGAATAAATGTAGATGAATAAATAGAGAAAAATACTTAAGATAGAAATATGTTTAAAGGGAAACTGTCACCAAACTAAGACAAGAAAAGTAGTGGTGTTTTCTAAAGAGCATTCAAAACTGTCTGCACTTTCTTATTTTATTTTCCATGAAAATGTTTTCTTTTTGTATAGTTTGAATATCAAAAAATGGCAAAATGTGATGTTTTTAGGTGTTATTCCATAGCTCGCCACTAGAGGGCAGCAAGAGTATCGGACAACTCTATGCAGCTCATTTTGTGTCTGAATTTCACCCGAGGAAGTCGAGATACTGCACTACTTTAAAAGTGCAATTTTGTTAAAACAAAGCATTTTTTTAAACAAACAACAAATTACAGTTCTGTGTACGTTTTGAAGGAGATTTCGAAGAACTAAAGTAGTATTAGCTGAGATTGTGCTCCTTTAAATACATAAAGAAATGTATAAAATAAATAAATACCATAAACTGGGAGCCTTAAATATAATCTGAGTTAAAAACGTGCTCCCTTCATTACCTGTCAATAAAGGGAACAGCAATTATGCAAAATATTAGCTTCACTGTTTTAAGAAACCTGGCATTCTCCACTAAAAAAATGGTTTATGAAAAATATAAAAAGAATCTACAAAAACAGATTCAATGTGCAGCATTATTTTTGGGCAGGCAGAAAATAGTGGGTCAATAACATGGCTCCTGCTGCCAGTACCAGTAAAGATAAAACCCATGCTTTTCACATACAGGCACTCACCCGTGACCTCACCTCCAGTAACTTGGCTTGGCTCTCTATAGGAGTAGCTCATTCTAGGTGCTCACCCTGCAGACAGTAGTCTGGTCAGATCTATAAGCTGACAGCTCCCCAGTCTGCAAGGAAAATCACCTGATCACACAGAATGTTTGTATTTCTAAGGAGGGGGGTCACTTGGGCCTAAGAGTAGGAGGTAGCATTCAGCTGACAAACTTAGCAAATGATTAACTAACAGATAGCGCAAGATGGCAGTGCCTGAGGCTGGGGAGGAGAAACAAAGAAATGTGCGGATTACAAAACAGCCTGCCTGAGCCAAATGGGGGCCCAGTAAGAGGGGGAGCCCTGGCCTGATAAAGTGTTTGTGTTCTGCTTCATCTGGGCCCTGAGGAGTAGCACAAGGTGGGAAGGGCTTGCAAATGACACCAGCAGTTGTCTTTTCAAATAGGAAGACAAAAGGCAAAAAAGCAGCTATGTAAGTCTTTTATGAGAGGCCCTTTAAGATTCAGGGCCCTTTGATGACTGAGGCCCCCCTGCATTGCAGGGCTTGCAGGGGTGAGACATGCCACTGCCTGTGAGTGTTCTGAGATGGAAGGCTGAGAGTTCCCTGCACCCGGCCCTTTCTGTGACAGACACCCTCTCCCCCAATGGCAGAGCTGCAAGTATCCTCAGGCAGGGCTCTGCTGCAGTTACAGTGTTTCTGAGTGCTGCTGCTGAGCTGGAGCTGTGCAGAGCAGCACCTCCTCCTCCCCTTCCTACTTCCCCTCCTACTCCCACTCCCTCTCTTCCGGTTCTGCAGAACCGCCCTATCCCCTTTCCCCAGCCCTGCAGAGCTGCCCTTCCCCAGTCCTGCAGAGCTGCCCCTCCCCTCCCCTCTTCCCAGCAGTGCAGAGCTGTCCTTTAACCCCACCCCCTCCCCCCACCCCTCCCACAGTGCTGCAGGGCTGCCCTTTCCCCTTCCCCACCTCTGCATTCACAGTACCTGGGGCATCTGGGCACTGTAAAGAATTAGCAAATCAATTACGGCATTTATACTACACAAGCACACCTGAGTGTGCCTATTGATCAGTGTCGAGGCTGGTTCCAGGGGCAGACACGCTCTTACAATAGGCTTGGGAAAGATATCAACAGGCCCACCGGCTGAGCATGTTTGTTGTCCCTGTGGCTGTGAGAGCTGCACAGAGTGGCACTCCACAGCCACACACCTACTCCCTTGGCACTGGCAGCAGCTGCTAAACTAACACACATTGGCCAATGCCATTAGTTTCCTGCATGTGGGTGAGGCTCTGAAGGAGATGAGATAATGAGTGGGGTGGTGGAGTGAGGTGAGATGAGACAGTGGAATGATGGTTGCAGATTCCATGGCCCTGGAGGCTAAATGGGGGAGGGGCCCATGGACAAGGCTCCTGCAGCCCTGTGGGTAGAGGATAAAGAAAGGTGGCAAAAAGCATTGGCAATGCCATTATGCTAACGAAGGAACAGCAAAGAAACATTGGCAGTGCCACTAGGGTATAGAAGTGAGTCAAACAAGCATTATTAATTCCATTAGGGTAACGAAGAAACAGCAAACAAGCATTAGCAATGCCACTAGGGGTAATAGACAGGATGCAAACGAGCATTGGCAATGCTATTGGGGTAAAGAAAGGAGGGCAAACAGGCATTGGCAATGCCATTATCCAAATGAAAGAATAGCACACAAGCATTGGAAATAACACCAGGGCAAAGCAAGAAGGCAAACAAGCATTGGCAATGCCATTACGGTAACAAAGGAACAACAAACAAGCATTGGCATTGCCAATAGGCTACAGAAAAGAGAACAAACAAGCAGTGGCAATGCCATTAGGTAAAAGAAAGGACTGCAAACAAGCAATGGTTATTCCACTTTTTATGGTACATAGCTACTTATACCCTGCCGTAAGGTGGACAGCTTACATTTAAATAAATTCAGAAAATTCTAGTAGGCATTTATATTTTTACAGAAGAAAGAATAACTGTGGATAAATAAATACTGGAAATTTCTTAAAGAGTAACTGTCACCAAATTAACAGAAGACATTTAATGTTTTTTTCTACAGAGTATTAAAAACTGTCTGCACTATTTTTTATTTTCCATGAAAATGTTTTTTTTTTGTATAATTTGGACGTCAAAGAATGTTATTCAACAGCTCTCCACGAGAGGGCAGCAAGAGTATCAGAAAACTCTATGAAGCTAATTTTGTGTCCAAATTTCACCTGAGGAAGTCGAGATACTGCTCTACTTTAAAAGTGCAATTTCGTTAAAAGGAAGCATTTTTTAAACAAACAACAAATTACAGCTCTGTGTGAGTTTTGAAAGAGAATTCGAAGAGCCAAAGTAGTATTAGCCGAGATTGTGCTCCATTAAATACATACGGAAATTGCAAAAAAATATATAAACTGGGAGCCTTAAATATAATTTGAGTTAAAAATGTGCTCCCTTCAGTACCTGTCAATAAAGGGAAATTAGTTATTTAAAATATCATCTACCCTGTTCTAAGAAACTTGCCATTTTCCACTAAAAATATTCAGTTCAGGAAAAATATAAAAACAATATAAAAACAGTTTCAATGTGCAGCATTATTTTTGGGCAGGCAGAAAATAGTGGGTCAATAACATGGCTCCTGCTGCCAGTACAAGTGAAGATAAAACCCATGCTTTACACATACAGAAACTCACCCAGGACCTCACCTCCAGTAACTTGGCTTGGCTCTCTGTAGGAGTAGATCCCTCTAGGTGCTCACCTTGCAGACAGTGGTCTGGTCTGATCTATAAGCTGACACCTCCCCAGTCTGCAAGGTAATCACCTGATCACACAGAATGTTGTATTTCCAAGGAGGGGGGTCACTTGGGCCCGAGGGACGGGACGTGGCATTCAACTGAAATACTTAGCAAATGATTAGCTAACAAATGATGCAACATGACAGTGCCTGAGTGTGGGGAGGAGAAACAGAGAAAAGTGGGCATTACAAAATACCCTGCTTGAGCCAGATGGGGGCCCATTAAGAGGGGGAGCCCTAGCCTGATAAAGTGTGTGTGTCCTGTTGGGTCTGGGCACTGAAAAACAGCACAAGGTGGGAAGGACTTGCAAATGACACTGTTGTCCCAGCTGCTTAGCACAGCAGGCAGCCAGCAGTCGTCTTTTCAAAATAGGAAGACAAGAGTTTAAATGGCAGCTTTGAAAGTCACTGTGAGGGGCCAGCGAGGGGGCCCTTTATAATTCGGGGATCTTTGATAACTTGGGCCCCCTTCGTTGTGGGGCTTGCAGGGGTGTGAGTTATGTCACTGCCTGTGTGAGTGTTCCAAAGTTAGTTTAACTCTGCCCCTTTGAGCAGTTTTATTGCCCCAGATGAAACTGGTTATTAGACTATGCAGCTTTTATATATTATGCTGTGATAAATATATCGGTATGGCTCTAAATAAATACAAAAGTTTTGGAAATAGAGACATCTTAATTAAGCTTACTCGCCCAATTATTGATAAAGGCAATCGTGCCCTTCAAGCACAAGCTGTAGAGAACTCTTTAATCATATTTTCACAATTGATTTTAGTGGTCACCGTTAGATTTAACTATTAGTCAATACCAAAATAGGTGGCACATTTAACTAGATTGAAAGGAGTGGTTGTGATATTCCAGACTAAACGTTGAGTCTTATCCATATTCAATGTATAGCCAGATCGCCTTCCAAAATTTTGGCCTTGACTCAGAATTGCATTTTATGCCTTCGTAGGATTGCTGGTAATGATCATATTATCATCAGCATAAAGTGCGAGATAACGTTCACATATTTTCCATCAATGACCACTGGATCTATTTGTTGGTCTTGTTGAAGATATCAACTTAAAGGTTCAATATATAGAGCGAAAAGAAGGGGTGACAGAGGACACTCCTGACGTGTACCTTGATGATATTAAAATAAGTGGAATTGCTAACATTCAGCCCTCAGCTGATAATATAGAGCTTGAATAGCTTTAACAAATTGGTCCGGGAAGTCCATGTGCCTCAAAGTTGCCCATAAGTAACTCCAATCTACTAGATTGAATTTTTTCTGGGCAGCCAAAAAGAACGACGGAGACAGTTAGCTGTGAAAAGCGATATCCATCAGGGCAACAGATAGATTAGTATGTGGTGTAGTATCCTTACTGGTCATGAATCCATGTTGATATTCTGAGATTAAAAACCCTTTACAACTCGCTAGCCTGTGAGCAAAAATGTTAGCATATATTTTACTGTCCGTATTTAACAATGTTATGAGATTATATGAACCACAGTCTAGTGCATCCTTTCGTTCTTCAGGAAAGTGATAATCTTAGATATTCACCATGACTCAGGGATTTCTCTGAGCACTATGACATTCTGAAATAATTCCCGCATCATATCAGACAAGCAGTGGAAAAAGGTCTGGTAAATTTCAACTTGTATATTATCATCCCCGGCTGCCTTCCCTTTGGGCAGAGCTTCTGTAGCAAATTTGATTTCTTGGAGACTAATGGGGTTAGTCAGCATACTCTTATAGTCCTGTGGGATTTTGGACAAGAGCAAGTGATCTAGATAATTCTGGCAATCAGACGCGACAAATGATCTAGAGTTATCATAAAGATTCTCATAAAATTATCTGAATCTTTCTGTAAGTTTGAGATTGCCTGAAACACTGGTGCCACCTAGCATTTTAATTTGTGTTACTTTGTTAGATTTGCTTTTGTCTTTGGTTAGGAAGGCTAATGCCTTCCCACTTTTTTGGAATTCTCCAATTGGTTCACTCGAAAATTTTTGTAAACAGTCAGGGCTTCTTTGTCCATTAATGATCTCAAATCGCTCTCTACTACTGTCCCCCCTTGTATGTTCGGGTTTAATAGAGAGGTAGCATGTTGTTCCTCAAACCATTTGATATTGTCTGCCAGAGCTTGTATTTCGAGTTTTGTACCCTTATATTCACTAATACTATATGAATTCACCCACCCACAAAAGGTGGCCTGCCACGCATCCCAAAAAACTGAAAACAGAGACAGAATTTGTATTGATTTGCCAGAATTCAGTAGTTTTTCTGCTAATCCAAATCAAACTGTTTTCCTGTTTTAATAATTTGCCATCAAAGGATCATTCTCTCTCCTTAACTGGTACTCCCTCTAATTGAAGCTCTAAAATAAAAGGAGAGTGGTCAGATAAAGCTATACCCAAATAATCCATGGTTATTTGAGGTAAAAGTGATATGGACGCTAAACCAAAATCAATTCTTTTGTACTGAGATTGTGGGAGGGAGAAATATGAATACATTCTGCTATTAGGATTCTTAATTCTCCACACCTCCTCAGTTTGTGTTGTTCTTAAGAGATTTAAATATGCAGCTTCCGTTTAGGGTATAGGCACTCTGTTAGTATCATTTGACTTATCTAAAAAGGAATTAGGAGTAAAGTTAAAGTCTCCCACTATTATCAAAGGTTCTTTCACTGTCGTTTGTTCCACTTCTAGTTGCCGAATGGAGCTGGGGTTGTTTGAATTCTCAGCATAAATTGTGGCTAGCATAAATCTCATTTTGCTATATTCAGACAAAATACCAGCCCAGCGGCCTGCTTTGTCTTTAACATGAGATATAATATCAATATTCCTGTTAAAAATAATAATGCTACACCTCTCTTTTAGCATTAGCTGAGCTAAAGTATATATGAAAGTTGCCCCACTGACACAGCCAATGGTGATTCTCGGTGACAAGGTGTGTTTCTTGTATGCAAACTATATTGGGCTTAAATTTACTAATAAAGTATCAAACCCACATTCTCTTGTTTCTACGGATAAACCCATTTACATTCCATGGCAAAACATTTAATTTAGTAATTGCCATTAGCATCCCAACTTTGTTTGTACGGTAAAAAAACCCTCCCCTTTTCCCAAAATCAAACTTTTCTCTGCCAGTGCCATTTTTCCTTTTTTTCCCCACCTCTCACCCCCAACAAACTTCCCCCTTCCCCAAAATGCCCCCAACCCTGTCTCCCGCCCCCATGGTCCAAGAGTGCTGCTGGAGGACAGCCTCCCAGGTTACCCCCATCAAACACCATTGTGTAATAGACAACGTTAAAGGTGTGTAGAGAGCAACTCTGCCCATAACTACCAGAGGAGACAGCACATACATGCATAACAGAACATACAATGCATTTCTTGCTTCACTGAATGACTCCCCTGAGGTCCGCCAGTGCGATCCCCTCCATTCAATTTTTTTAAGGCACATCAATAGTTTAAAAGGATTTATGAAGCTAAATGGCGAGGATGCATCCTGTACAGCATCGAAGTACGGAGATTAGGGAATACAGGTCTTAATATGATCTCAAAATAGAAGGCTTACTGTTAGAGATGACTTCTGAGTCTTGCCCCAACTACTCCCATAGACCCTATACTTCTAGACATTAACCTAACTCCCATAAGAGCTGTGGCTGGTACGCATATAATTAAAATGCACCTCTAGGGAGAATGGTCTTTTGATTTGTTGTTTAAAAAAGGCATTCTTTTTGGATGATTTGCTTCATTTCTTTATTTGCCCAAAATTGAATGATATTCTGGAACAGTGGCTTAAAACTTATATCTCTGCTGATCCTGAATGTGACTTGCTAAGGTTGTTGCAAGAAGATGGCTTTAACAATTGGTTAGAATATATCTTCGCTAAGAAAGCTTTTCATTTGTGAGGAGCGAGATTCTAAGACTGTATTTTACTTAATTTTGTTTATTTTTAATTTTTATTAGATTGCTTTCAATTTTATAACTGTTTTGTAATTGTTTTCTGATCTTATCCTAATCATTTTTGTAGTATTGCCTTGCATGCTGAAAAAACACTAAGGCTTTTATAAAACAAAACTTACGTTTATTCAGAAATCATTTTTTCCATAAAAAATAAGCAAAAAACACAATTTGCATGTACAATAACAATTCAAACAATACAAGATAATAAATGCAGTTTTGATTTAATAAAAGGAAGAGCAGTTAGGAAACACTGGATTATAGTTCTTGTTCCTGTTCACTGTTCCTAATCCTACAAACCAAGTAAAGAAAAGTTGTTACACAAAATATTGTGTATTCATTATTAAGTAACCTCCGAAAAATTATGTGGTTTAATCTGATTAAAATTCAGCATCTGAAATAATTGTTTTAAATACTTAACACGAGCATCATTAAATAAACTGAAGAATAAGAAAGTATGTTTTAGTGTTTCAATATCTTGACCACATGCACATTGATTCCTGGTTGGTTTATCTTGGAATAATTTAAAGTTCAAAACAGAGTATTTATTTTAAAACAAATCAAAATAAAATGATTGAACCAAGTTAGGGGAATCCCATGGACTAAAGGTAGGGTCAACAAGATAAATGGTAAGTACTGTTTGACTAGAGGCTTTTTTACATAATTTTCAAAAATTATATCAAATCCACTTAACTCTAATTTCACCAAGGTGAGTTTCTGTCATATTCACAGTTGGAGAGAAATAACATCCAAACCCTATTCTGACTAGGATTTTTTTTATGTGAATCATCCAGACATTTGATTTTGCATGGTCAGATCACATTTGTTCTAATAAAACTCCCCTCAAAAAATATGATGGTGGTCTGCTAAATAGTTTCAAAAGGTGCATCACTGGTACAATCTGTATCATTGAGCTTAATAGCATCTAATTTAATCCTTGGTAAATTGTCTCTATTTTGAGTATGTGAATATTAAAACCTCCCTTGGATCGTAAAAATCAAAGTAAATCATTAATATTACATTTTACTCAGATATACATATTTTGTTATTTATTCAAATTCTTATATTGCGCATAAATATCTGTGGATTTTGTAGCACATATAACCACATTACAAAAAACACCTACAGGAAACAAACTGCAATAAATACAGAATGATAATCAGCTCATAAATTCCCCCAACAACAGCACCGTCCCCCTCCTAACTATATGATCATCTAATATAAAATAAATAAACACAGGCTACATTTACCCCCTCACTGCGCTGTAGATGTTCCTTGACTGTCCATTTGAAGTTGAGAAATGTAGAAATACAACTTACATTACTCCCTCACTGCTCAGTAGATGCAGATGTTTAAAATGTTGACTCCAAAATTTTCCATTATCCAATTTCTAACCTAAGAAATGTTAAATATCAACTTTCTCTAATTTCATTTTTTTGATATGGAAAGATTTGAATGTTTGTTTTTTCCATTGAAACTTAGAAGTCAAAGTCTTTGTTTTATTAAAAATCGTTAGTCGATTAATATTGAAATAAAAACAGTTAATTTATCTTTGGAGTCCTATATGTATCAGGGATAATATAATATCATCATAGGCAGGCTACTTATAATTTATGCCATTCAGACTAGCTAGATTGCAGGGCAATTCTCTAATATAAGCATCAATAGCTGCAAAAAATCTAATCTCATGCATAAAGTTCTTGGATCCCTGGCATAGTTTACATAGTTCACAAAGAGGAGTGCTGCATATAAGCATCAATATCGATATTAAAATTCAGATAGTCTATTAATATTAAAATAAAAAAGTTAATAAATCTTTGTAGTCCTATATGTATCAGAGATGATATAATATCCTCACCATAGGCAGGATACTTATATGTCATGCCATTCGGGCTAGCTAGATTGAATGGCAAATCTCTTCTATAATAAGCATCAATATCTGTCCAAAATATAATCACCTGCATAAAGTTCTTGGATCCCTGGGCTTAAGTTTAAGTTTATTTGTTTCACGTGTGTCATGCCCATAGGCCTCTGCACACGATAGCCAGGTGACTAAAAAGAGTCAACAAGCAGCAGAACGGTCAAAGCAAAGAAAAGAAAAAGCATCAAAAAGTTCAGGTATAAGCTAAAAAGTAGGAAGTCTTAACTGCTCTCTTAAAACAATTAATGCCCTTCATTTCTCTAGTTTCCTTATGCAGCTGGTTCCAGATGATGGGGGCTTGAATATTAAACATCTGGTCTCCAAAAGTCACTAGTTTGAACTTGCCACTCGTGATTTTTCTTTCAGAGGCAGACCGAAGAGTTCTAACAGGGGCACTCAGCTTACTATTATCAGATAAGAATTTTGGGGCCACACCTTGTAAGCAATTATGAGTAATGGAGTAGATCTTGTGCTTAACCCTATCTTTAACCGGAAGCCAGTGGAGAGATTTTCTGGCTTCAGATACATGTTCTCTCCTC